>BGNK01005654.1:938-35888 GCA_003297005.1 Symbiodinium sp. clade A Y106
GTTTGAGCCCGGCTGCCACTGATGTGGAGTGCCATGCAGTGCTGAGGCGGCTTCGCAAAAAGTCGGACCGCGCTCAACCCTTAACCCTAAACCCTGAACCAAATTCTATAAGGAACCCCATGCCCCTTTTGAGTAATAATGCCACCTTAGAGAAAATAGATGGGGTAATGGTTATTCCTAGAATTGTATTGATAATGGGGTAGTAGTAGTGATAAATCGGTGAAGTGTAGCGGGGAGTATAGGAATAATCATCTAATGGTGTGACGGTGGCATTATTACCCAAAAGGGGCAAGGTATCAGCTAACTATGTCTTGGCATGTGATGTTCAGGGGCTCAGTGGGACAGAGAGCCACAAGCTTGCCAAATTGGGAACTTCCTGGAACGCCCGGCCAAAGCTCTCAGCAGCAAAGCACGGAAGCGAGGGACTGCGGCCCTTTACCCTACAGTCTGAGACGCTCTGTTCTCTGCCTGGGTCTCCAGGCCGGTGGTGGATGGCCTGCTCAGAGTGGATCCGGAGGAACTTGCTCATGATCGTGCGGGGGCTTCATTCGTGAGCTACTGCTTCGGGTGATGCTGAAGCTGGGCTTCTACTTCTCGTATCCAGTCCCCCATTCAAAAGTTGCGGCAGAAAAGCCGACCGGATGTGTTCTGCGATGTGTCTGCAAGGACCGATGGACAGCAACAGAGCTTCAAGCTGCACTGGAGCTGGTGCCGAAAGGCCTCCGAGCATGCGCTCGGCATGCGTTCAATGACATGCGGGCAGCGGCATGCTGTGATCTGACATTGAGATGACAGCCGGGCAAAATTGTATGTGGGTCTTGAGCTCCATGGACTGCAAACACTGCGTGCCAAATACAGCTACGCAGGAAGGATCAAGGCCTACACCAGCCTGTACTGCTACTTCATCCTGCAGATAGTCCCTCATCGTTCAACCAGTTGAAGATCACACTAAAGCGGAAGAAGACCCGAGCATGCAAGCTGCAATAGTATGCTTTTGCCCGAAGGCCCTCCTGCGGCGCCTCCACCTCTGTCGCCCACGCCCCATCTTCGCTTTGGACGTGAAACCGGCCCAGGGCCTGACGGGCGGTTGCTCTCGAGATCACGAATGCTTAGGCCACTTCCGCAGATGATGCGCAGACCTCGGAGCGGCTTGCGTCGTCGGGCATGCTTGCAGATCTTGGAGCTGTCGAAGCGAGTGTAGTTTCGAGCGCAAGCCAGTGGTACCGCATGTCCTCTTAGCGGCAGGAAGGGAAAGTTTTGGCAGTTGGAAGACGGTGCTTGGGCTATGCACTTGATAACCGCGAAGGAGAAGACGCCTTCAAACACCGGTAGGCTTTTGAGCGGAGGATGCTTGCGCTGCTTCGGCTTCGTGCTCGCCTTGCCGGCTGTTGCGTCGTCGTCCAAAGCCATCTGTGGGACAACCAAGCCAGATATCCGTCTGAGTCGCCACAAAACTAGGAATCAGGAACAGAAGTCTTTCTTGCCAAGCATTGATTCTACAGCAGTTGCCGATCTGCTTGTTGGGATCACGTAGTACGTAGTAGACGCATGGCTGTTGAAGCACAACATAGCTTGCATGGTCATGCCTATCGTCTTGCAGGCTTCCAGACAGCGAAGACACGCAGGCCGAATTCATTGCACGAACGTGCGAGAAGCCTTGCTGCGCAGAAGTAGGCTTGACTAGGTTTCAGTCACCGATAAACCGGCTGTTGAATATGTTCATCACGAGCTGGCTTACCTTCCGCTCAGTCCGTCCAGATGTTGGTCCCTGCCTCAGCTGTCATGTGCGGCAAAGCAGGATCGTATGCCTCACACCAGCAGAAGCGATGTCCGTGTGTGCTCCACTGCACTTGAGCATTTGCAGGTGGTAGCTGTTGGTTCAAACCGATGAACACCTTTGCGAATCTATGTCGTACGAAGGTCCACAAACAATAGATCGGCGGAAGTGTGCCATGGCTCACCACCACGGTGGCCGCGGACATCCCCAGCAGCATGGCGGCTATGGCTTGCTTGACACCGGAAGTGACGGAACACGACATTATTTTTGTACCGGGTCCGGTAGCGTCATGATGTCAGGCTTCCAGCTTGGCTTCGGTTCCAATCAGCCCTGCATCCTCTTTCTGTTTCCAGGATGGGTCATGAATGATCCTTGGAAGTACTCGGCTGGATGTGTCGGTGCCTTTCTCATTCCAGTTGCGATTGTGGCGTTGCAGTCCACTCGTGATCTCGTGGTGGAGAACGCAGCTGCGAAAAGTCGGGCGAGTGATACTCTCTGCGAGTTATTGGCTGCCATCCTTTTCGGGTTGCAAATGTTCCTCGCATACACTGTGATGCTGCTGACTATGACATACGAGGCCATCATTTTTTGCTGCATTGTCAGTGGCTTCGGAGTCGCCTTCTTCGCACAGCGTTGGGCGAAGCGCCATGAGTCAAAGACCTTGAGCAAGTTGAGTATAGTGGACACACAGTGCTGCTCTTCCACAGAAGATGCCAAGGCATGCGAAAAGAGCACTGCAGCCCCTGTACAGCACATTCTCGATGGCTTAGGCAACGGCACATGTCACTTCCCACCTGTGCAATCAGGACGGACAGCAGCCTGTTGCCCCTGTTTCGCGGTCTAAATCCAGACCCGGCAGGTGTGGCCCATGCTAGGTCAGCAGAAAGGACATGCAAGCTGTACTGCTCGAAGACCAGCGGTGGACGGAGGGCAGTACTCTGCCTTAGTAACAATTTTCGTCTCCGTCGCCTTCATCCGTATTGTCTTCGTCATCATCATCACCAGCATCACGACCACCGCCAACCAGCCAGTCATAGTAGTAAGACGCGCGCAAGAGATGATGGGAGACCAGTGCGAATCATTACATGTCAATGCCTTGATTCTGATTTTGACATTGACTGTATGAACTGTGAATCATATGATCCGCTCAGAACCTAGTTAAATGTCTTGATGACGATCATCCGATGACGCTGATGCAGAGGAGAAGCAGGAGGCTAATGCGGATGTGAATGACGAAGACGATGAAGGAGCAGGAGATTTATGATGGTGGATCCTACGGTTGTCAAAGGCTTAGGGGCACCGAATGCCCGCATGCGTATTTGGCAGCAGTTTTGATGGAGGGTTTGGGGAGCACCAACTCAAGTTCGCTTTAGAGCAATATAAAGCATGCGAAACAATGAATCCCTTCCCTCGTTTACTAAACTCCCCCTAATCTTAAAAACACTTTGCCCCGAATCCACCCCGAAATTAGCCTGCCCTTAAAAACTGAATTTGAGGGAGATTTAGGGTCAAAGGTTCAGGGTTTAGGGGTTTCTCACTGAATTTTAGGGGTTACTCACTGAATCTGCTGCTGCTATTACGACGACAACTACGACGCCTGCTACTACTGCTACCACTACCACAACAACTACCATCACTATGAGAACTGGTGACAGCTGCTGAGAAGTGCTGAGAACTGTTGAGGATGGAAGATGGGATGGTTGCGATGGATGGATGGAAGATCCCATGGTTGTGATTGGATGGGCGCGATGCTTGCAAAGGATGACAATTGCATGACTCAGCAACTGCTCAATTGAGCCTCATTAACAGCTTTATTAGCTAAGCCTTTGTTGAAGCCTGATTATTCAAGCTTTGTTAAGCTTTATTAAACCCTTGTTAAAGCTATATTCAGCCCTTATTAAAGCTTTTGTTGAGCCTTCTTGTACCGTGGGTAGAGGTCCCCAAACGCGCGCCGCCTTCAGAGCCGGATGTCCCACGAGAGCCGGATGTCCACCGAGAGCCGGATGTCCCCCCAGAGCTGGATGTCCCACCGATTCCGGGTCGGGAAAGGGCCCACATGACACCCCTGGTTGATTGAGCCCGCGACCCTCCTCAGAAACCCACCCATTCCCACTTGCCCATGCCCTTGCTGCGACTCCTGCTGTGCTACTCCTGCTATTGGTAATACCATTACTACCCCTGCTGCTGCTGCCGCTGCGATTGCTGCGATTGCCGCTGCTGCTGCGATTGCTGCTGCTGCTGCTGCCACTACTACTACTACTACTGCTACTACTACTACTACTACTACTACCACTACTACTTCTACTACTACTACTACTACTACTAGTACTAGTACTAGTACTACTACTACTACTACTACTACTACTTCTACTAGTACTACTACTTCGACTACTTCTACTACTACTACCACCACTACTACCACTACTACCACTGCTACTGCTACTTCTACTGCTACTGCTACTACTACTACTACTACCACTACCACTACTGGTACTGCTACTACTTCTCATCGTCACTGTCACCATCATCGAGCTCATAAACATCGTCATCATCGTCATCATCGTCAATCAAAAACTGCAAGTAAGATAAACAAAAGCCTAATTATAAAAGCACAACTGGGGTTTTTATTGTGGGGAGGGGGGGGCCCTTTTAATATTAGGGGGGAAGGGATTAATCTGACGGCCTAGTGGGTGCCAGCCATTAAGATCGGTTGAGGACGAAACCCACGGCGAATTCAGCGAGCTTCAAGAGGAGCAAGAGGCAGCTGCGGCCTTGGAAAACACTGGGCCCAGATCGAATTTTTAGCGGATTGCCGACCTGGCATTTCGGATGTCTTTGCAGGGCACTCAAATTTGTAGCGGCGTGTTAATTCTGCATCTGCTGACACGGACGATCTTGAACTTGTGCCGTGGAGAGAAGTTGGATCGGCAAGGGCTTCCAGCATCCAGTTCTAAAGGCGTCTCTGGTGCGCAACGAGTCTGCCAAAACTGCGGGAACGCTCGGAGGCGCGCCCCTGCCAGATTTTCTGAAAGACTAATTACTGTGCTTGATGCAGCTTTTAGAGCAGATGAATCTTGCTGTGGCCGCGGCATTAATTACAAGGACCAGGATTTCACGCCTTCCACGACGACTGAGGCTGTTGCCAAGTTCGCGCGAAAGTAGAAGGATCCTGAAAAGCTTTCTTTCTGTGACTCAGGCTCGTCGGAGAAATCAAGCCTTCCGCACCCGAGCCCACCGTCTCACCACTTTCCGGCAAAGCTGGAGGCTCTAGTCACGAATCTGAATCTGAGGAGGTGCAGAAGGTCAGAGGTGTGTGCGTGCTGTTCTGGAGTGGTGACATGGTCCGCAGTCAGGGAGTTGCGGGCGATTTCTTGGAATGTAGGACTTTGTAGACCAGCTGGAAAGAACGTAGATAAGAACAACACAAACACAAAAAAACACTGACATGTGCAGGAAGTAGAGCTTGTGCCTGCTGCCAAGCTTTGGCTCCCAAGCCTCTTCCTGTGCATGTTCCTGCCGGGGCGAGGAGGCATCCCACCATGGTCGCAAGTTCCCAGACTTGGTCAAGATGAAGGCTTCCAGGACATGTTGAGAATCCAGAAGCTGGAGGGCGAAAGGGCACATCGACAGTCGAAGTCGGATCATGGCCACTGCGACAGGCAGCAAAGCGCACTAGGAAAGTTAAATCTCTTAGCAAACCTTGTGAAGGTCATGGGAGCAGATGACCTGGATGCAGAGACATTGAAGCGGCTGAAACGAGAGGCCCGATCAGGCTAATTTCCATCAGCTCGAGCCAAAGGTACAGGAACAACGTGCTGGCGGAGGCTGTAGTGTGCTAGGTTTCTTTGTGACGCCAAGGCACAAGAGGCTTTGCCGTAGCCGGACTTCGCTCGAGCTTTTTTACGACAGGCTGCCATCCGCTCGAAAGAGCAGGACTTCGAACGCCGCAAGAAGGCAGCACTCGACTTGAGCTAAAGCTTTTCAGGGCGGTGCTGGACGGGGGGAAGTTATTTAACTCGTTTCTGGGTCTCGATTCAACTGGAGTTGGAGATGTGTGGAATGCCAGCCGCCAGCCGAAAGAGCGGCAGCATCTGAAAGCCCGACAAATGATAGATAAACCATGAATCGGGGATTCTGCCTCAGTGGTGTCGCCAGTTTGTGCAAGGCAGAAGAGAGGAAGAAAAGGGAGCAGCTTCAGGCTGGTACATGCATGATCACGTCTCCGGCGCCTTCTTGTCTTAATCACTGAAGACTGGTAGCCGTGACTACCAGAATGGTGACGGCTGCAAACGCTCTAGGCACTACGGGAAGAGTCGGGCTCCCGACACCTTGTAGCCAGCAATTTGCAGCTCTTCGAGTGAAAGCGCTTTTTCCGCATCACCTGCATCGGTTTCGGCATGGACCGAGGTATGAAAGCAAGCAGACGAAGCGGGAGCACGAAAGGCGGCGTCCTTCGATCCGTTCTCTGTGGCTGTTGGCTGAAATCCTCCTTAGGCGTCTGAGATTTGAACCCAGTGTCGCACAGTCCTCGGCATGGGAGGCTGAGCCTGCTACAGAAGCAAACTGAGCTGCGAGCCAGAAAGAAGGCTGAACCCATTCTCCGCACGGGATGAAACGGTCGGGGGCGAGTGCATGAAGGGATGACCGCCGTGCCAGTTGCAATCATTTGGGCCCGTACTTCTCGCATGGACAGGCGGAGAATGACCGCTTGAACCAGCTCAGAGAGAAGAACATCTTAAAGAGACATCAGGCTCCGACAGTGGGATGGCAAAGCATTGGGATCGGCATTTTCGTCAGGGCCATCAGCAAAGGCTTCAGCGAGTAACTCCCAAACTTTGGGTCACCTGTGGTTTGCGGAGCTGCGTGTCGCTGTGCTTGGCTGAACCGTGTCTACAGTCTATGCCGGGTTCCAGCTGAGATATACGACATTCTTATATCCCCCCGCCACCCCCCTCCCCCCTCTCCCCTACCCCCTTCCTCCTACCCNTGGGAGGGGGTAGGGGGTGGGTTACTCTCCTATTAACCAGCCAAACTCCTCGAACCCACGGATCAAAACGCCTGGGGCCTCCGGCCTCCGCGGATAATGGTAATCCTAATATAAAAAGTAATAATGGTAATCCTAATATAAAAAGTAATAATGGTAATCCTAATAATCATACTAATGCTCTACCGCAAAGAGATGAGGTTCTCGCGGGTTTCACGAGCGGCCTCAGGCTTGGCGCAAGCGTGCGGACGCCGAGATCTCGCACATCATCGAGGACCAGGCGGGCCTCAATGCCTATCTTTCGGCCTCACTGTTATTAGAATTATTATTAATATACATGTCATTTGTTGATTCTTATTCCTGCTATTATTCTTATTAGTATTACTACTACGATTAATTGTCTGTACTTGTATCATTGCTGGTCGTATCGTCGCAGGTGGCTGAAGAGGAGCGCTTGGAGGAGGTGGGCTGTTCTTATAAGACAGCTTCGCAGTCAAATTCTCGTCGTTTGGCAGATGCTGGGCATCACATGCGACCCTGCGTGTAGGACGAGAGGCGAAGGCGAAATTGTCATTGCATGACGTCGGTTTGGCAGCCCTTGGGCTTAGAAGGCCGCTTGAACCTCAGGTCGGAGCTGCTTGTTTAGTTTCGGGAATGGCGGGGATCTTTGCCGTGCTAGCGGTATCTGTGGTCGCTGTCGCGGAGACATGCAATTGGCCGACCTCGGTCACCGGTGTCCTCACTGATGGGACCAACATAGTCAATGCGAGAGATGTGGCTGTTTCCGGATCCTATGCGTATGTGGTCTCCTCTGGTACAGATGGACTGTTGGTCGTGGACATCTCCGACGGTGGCGACAAGACTTGTGGACAGCACAGACATGGCTGCACCAGAAGCGGTGAAAGTTGTGGGCAACTACGCGTACGTCATCGGCTACACTTCCGATTCTCTCGCCATTGTGGATGTCAGCAACCCGACCTCCATTACGAAGGTCGGCAGCCTCAACACAAGTCCATCCGGTGACATGAACGGAGCTCATGGTCTGGATGTTGCCGGCAACTATGCTTACGTGGTGAGCAGGCTCAAGAGTTCCTTGACAATCATCGATGTTACCGATAAGACCAACCCTACCCAAGTGGGCTACCTATGGGAAGGCAGCGCGCGGATGACTTGGCCTCGGGATGTCGTCGTCTCCGGCAACTATGCGTACCTGGCAGCAAGCTCGCAATCCTATGTCACTGTGGTGGACGTGAGCGATCCCACCACACCTGCCGTCGTTGGAGATGTGCAGGACACCACGAATATGGGAGGTGCTTGGGGAACTGCTGTGTCGGGAAACACTGCCTTTGTCACTGCCCAAGCTGGCGACGACATCGTGTCAGTTGACATCTCCACAGCCGCAAGCCCCTCCGTCCAGGACCATGAGGGAGGCTCCTCCGTGATGAACGACCCTCGCGCTGTGGTCATCGACGGGTCAACGGCCTATGTGAGCTCAACCCAAACGGATGCCGTCGTGGCCGTGGACATATCGGATCCCACGAGCAGCATGGTTTTCTCTAATGTCGATATCTCTAAAGGGTTTGGAGGAGAATCAAGGGTCTTGAGCGTTGAGAATTCAGTTCGGGCATCGGGGTGTTAGTTTTTAGTTTTCCCAGGTTGGGGTGCAAGACTACCGTAGCACCGGCAAATGGACACTAAATGGTGAAAGGCAGTGCTCCCGCACGATCCCGTATTGCCCAGTAGAGGAGCGGGGAAGTGAGAGCCACGGTCAGGGAAGTCTAGCTTTGCAAGGTCACGCCACTTCTGCTTTGTAGTGCTCTGCGAGGCTCTCAACTTAACCGGCTCTTTACTCAATCGCCTATTTTGTTAGTCGGCGCAAGCTCACGGACTTGCCACAGACTCCGCTCTCGGCTTCTCGTGTTCAATCCTCTCCCTAGTTGATGTACTTTCAGGGATCCTTGCGCAGCCTGGGGACTTTGGGTGCTCTCTCAGTGGGACCTGCAACTGTTGGGCAAGAGACATGTTTTGATCACAGCCCCATACAGAAAGGAAGGAGTCTACCAAAGCAAGTTGGTCTCGGCATTGGCCAAGCCTGCTGAGACTTCAAGCGCTGATCCTGTGTCAGCGAAGCCTTGTGTCACCAACCTAGCCAAACATGCCCCAGCCTCGGAAGGGCAACAGCCCTTGAGTCCCCACCTCCTTGGCAAGTTGATGTAGCCGTGGGAACCTATTAGAAGAGAGGGTCTTCGGTTTGCAGGATATGTGCAAAGCTTTTTCTGGCTCCCAGATCCCCAAACCCAGGCATGCAGGTGCAGGATTCGCTCGTGGATTCGACGAATCTGAACACTGCCTGGGGCATCACGGCGGCTCGGACACCAACTTACTTGCTAATCCGGAAAGAAGCTGCTGTAGTCAAGCGCATAGTTGCCGGAAGTGCTCAAAGGGAGAAGCCCCTCTTGCAAATCTTGGTCCTTTGAGCTGTTTGTACGGTGCTTGTTTAGGGAGTCCTCTTTCAAGTTTTTGTTGTGTTGGGGAGATTTCAGTCGGGGTTTGCCCTCGCCAACGTACCGGCTATAGAGAGTCCGAAGTCAGCCCAGAAAAAGGCATTTGCAAGTCCTGTTTCTGCGGTTCTAGTTCCATTTTATGTCAGCAGTTTGCCGATCTGGCACACGGTGCTGTGCAAAGTTTCATGATAGCTAAGCCGGCTTGTTGTGATCATAGGACACCACAGTCAGGTTGACTCTAACTACGTGTACGTGGTGGCTGACACCAAGCTAGTGATCATGGACAAATGCACAGCCTCGACTACCACATCAACAACCTCTGTGTCGACATCCACATCCATGACAACACCACGACTACATCGACCTCATCTTTGTCAACATCCATATCCCTATCAACATCCGAGACAACTGCAACAGTGATGTCAACGTCCTCGGCTTCGACATCATCCTCATCCACAACTGTGTCAACCACTCCGTCAACAACCGTGTCCACAACTTTGTCAACCACTCTGTCAACAACCGTGTCCACAAGTTTGTCAACCACGTGGTCAACAACCGTGTCCACAACTTTGTCAACCACGCTGTCAACAACCGTGTCCATAACTTTGTCAACCACTTTGTCAACAACCGTGGCAACACCAACAACTTCCACGTTCGTGACATCAACTTCTACACTACCGGCCTTTGCCAGTGAGACGAATGACAACGAGTCTGCGGGTGAGAGCACCAATGTCACCAATGAAACGTACCTGCCCGACATAGAGGCGAGTACGACAAGCACTGTGGCTGCGGACTCATCAGGGGAAGATGCAATAGCTACAACATCCTTCGACGTCCCACTCTTTCTGTTGGTTGTGGGCGCTGTCGCCCTTGTGGTGGCTCTCGTTCTCCTTGGGTATTTAACCTTGCGGTTCCAGGCGCGGCAGAGTGACTCGTCTCAGTCTCCTGCTGAAACCAGCGTTTGACCTGAGCTTGCTTTTCCACTCACGTGCCGCCAAATGTGCGGCGACACGAATCCAGGCACGCCACGCGTTCTGGAAATGTGACTGTCTCCTGTAGTCTGACGGCCGTTGGAACTCAAACCTCTCTGTCTTCGAAGGAGCAGCAGCAAGTAAAGCCGTAGCAGAGTTGCCACGACGTCAGCTTTAGCCAGCCATCTCCGGAAACAAGGCCATCAAAATTCCTGCACATCATCAAAGAAAGAGAGAGTGCTGGGCTTCCGTTTGTGCGTATGTGATCACCTCTTGCAGCCGTTGTTGCCGGCCGCGTGCACCGGGCATCACCGGGCCTTGCGGGTTTAATTGCACATCCCATGCGTGCCCATATAAAGGTTTGTTTGTGACTGCAGATTGAATCATGAGACCGCGGTTTGATTGTGATTACATGTCATTCCTGTTAGCAGTCTTCGCGAAGTGTGTGACCTATTGTACGGGGCAGGGTTTTCAGCAATTCATCTTCACATCCCGCAGGGACGGCTGCATGCTGGAAGGACCGTGCGCTGAATGAAAAATGCGAGAATTGAAAGTTGCCATGATCAGGTAATCTTCTGGCACTAGCAATGTCACACAGTTGTGGGAGCTCCATGTCCTGTTTGAGCTCTGCATGTCTGGACATTGGCATAGATGTGGGTTTTTGCAGAGAAGAGTAAGCTGGAGTAGGCAATGTGCCAGGGAGGCTCTACTCAGAGGCAGGGGTCGCATGTGCAAGCCAGCTTCTAAATCACGGCAGGCCATCGCAGCTGCACGACAGAGAAAGCCTGGTGCAGAGATGTGCTGAGAAGGGTAAGGGGCGAAGCTTGCCGCGCTTCGACAGAAGTTGTCATTTAGGTGCTCATTGTGTCAGAACTTTCGGAATCGCTCAGCTTGTGAGTCCGGCCTCTTCTGGTGCTTCTGCGCTCCAAGGTTCGATAGGGCCGAGGCCATCCGCCAAGAGGCCGGCTTGTGATTGAATTGGATTGTCGCTGTGATCGTGCCTTCTCTCAACTCCATGCTGCACCGTCGCACCCGCAACCCTCCATTCCACCTCGGCCAGAAAATGGACAAGCAGACGCGCCAAGAAGAGTTGGACATGGCACGTCGCCAGACTCAGCTTTCATTGAAGCGCTTGCAGCAACTACTTGCCACGGAATGTACGGATCGGAATCAAGCATCGTAGCTTTGAAGATGCTGGGAACGAAGAACCATTCCGGGCAGAATGACCTGCATGTGTGATTTCCGGACACTGCTCTCCGATGCAGCATTTCGGATCGTTTAATGTCTCGCTTGAGCCTGGACAGCGCCGTGGCAGCTGCGTGGCGATGCTGGCAAGATGGTTGGTTCCTCCTGCGACAGCCCACCCAGAAGGGTCCCCTGAGCTAGTGTCTCTTCCCACGTTGGTTTTGCTCCTTCCTGGGAAGATGGCGATGCCACACTTCCGAAAATGTCTTGTGGCATATTCCCACCCCAGCGGTGTAGCGACTATGAAACGCTTCGATGACACGACAAATAGAAGGACACAGACTGTGTATTGCCCGGCACAAGTATGAAGTCATTCGAAGTATTTCCACTGAGCTGGAGATGCACCGAGGGCACCCGGATGGTTGGCTCAGGTGGCTGCCAATTTCGTCCTCAAGCCCCTGGAAGGGGAGAGGCGTTGCAGCATGGAAGACCAGAAAATCCAGGTCTGTGCTGCTGGCTCTGCGTCAACTGCTTGCTCCTTGATCGTCCCGATGTGCTGCTCAGTTTGCCTTTTGGGCAGGATGCCATGCTAGCAGAGATCGCCAAGATGCAAGGCCCGGAAGGCGGTTCGGCTGCATGCCTGCCATCCCATGGCCTACTATGGCTCCAAACTCAACACTACTTTGTGCTGCTGTCTGTACTCAAGAAGCTCAGGTTTTGATTATGTGGTCATTTGCTGCTCGGACCAGAGCGCAGAAGACTTCTGGCAGGCCACGAGCAACAGGTAGTCAGTACTTTTGCGAAGCCGTGGCGAAATGCTGCCAGTTCTCTACACGGGAATCTGTTTTGCGACGCTTGATTATCATCTTGTGCCGGCAATGTGAACTTCGCAGGCAAGGCTGACTCAGACCATTCGGCAAGTCACCGGATCCAGCAGCACAGTTATTTGTGTCCACGAGGCACTGCGATATGACCAGCTGTGTTCAATTAAGTGTCTCGGGGAACGCGATTGGAGTGGCACGCTCTGTCGGTCTTGAGGACTGGAATGGCGGGGCCGGCAACGGCCTGGGCACCCTCTATGCGTTCGTCAAGGAAACCGCTCACCCACTCGAGCATTGCAAGCAGTGCCACCACAGAAAAGGAAATGGGTTTCGTGCTGGTCGCAACAAACTCTTGCTCGGCAGGCTTGCTCAAAGGGCAAGGAGCTGGGCTTCGACTTGGCCCATGCAATGCGGCAGCCTGAGCAAACGTTCTGAATGAAGTGTTGCCACGGTCTACAATAGCAGTAGCTCAGTAGCTATCATGACACTGGATTCTTGATGATGCTTGCCCTGAGGCATGCGGGCAAATCTGTGGCCATTTACCACACCGCCGGGAAGGGAACACGTTTGGCTCCCCTGCCTGGTGCGGAGAACAACAACAAACCAGGTGCTGTGCTCCGTTGGCGTAACAGGGCTGGCGCGAAGTGCAGCTAGCATCAGCAGCAGCATCTTGTTACTTGTAGCGGGACGGGTCTGCACAAAGAGGATCAACAAGATATCTGGAAGACGTCTTATATACGACTACTCTGTCCGCGAAGGTGTGAAGCTGCCTGGTCTCCTGTCAGTGGCTGGCAGATTCGAGCCCATTACCGTTCTGGAAAGCGTGCTGCGTGGATCGGATGCTCTGGATTGCTTTCACCAGGAGTACACAGAGTTTCTCTGTAGTCCAAACGAATTGCTGACCCCGAGGCCAAACGAGCAGTTACGGAGCAGTTCGGGGTGGTCGCTGTTCTGCTTCTTGACAAAATGCAGCATCAGACCTGGCCTTGAACTCCTTTGTCTCTGAGTGGCATCTCAGGTTTTCTGGGGCGACCAGATCTTTGTGCCTTCTTGTGGTATCCAGCAGACCGACTACCCCGCCGACATACTTGCGGCCTTGAGGACTCCGAAGGGTCTCGAGTAGCAGTTTCGGCGAATGTTCCAGTGTGCAGTTGCGAGACGTTCCGACAGCGTAGCCAGCTACAAAAATTCAGGGGTCTGTCAATGCTGACGGCTGCAGGCCCATGCCAACGAAACAACAGTGGGAGTCGGAAGCATTGCACCAGCAACCGGAGCTGGCAATAGTATGATTTTGCGATTCATGACCTCATCCGCAGCCTGAGTGGTGATGACTTCCGGCCTCTATCTAAGTCTGACGTCTTCCGAAATTGTGCAGACTAGGCTTGCATGGCAGTGTCCAGGAAGAATCACAAGAAAACACAGAGCCCAAAGCATTTCGCTACCTTGTCTTCCCCCTTGGCTGTGTTGCCAGCTTGCAGCTTGCAGGTATGGCCTGATTGCAGTCGATTCCAAAGGTGATGCGATGCAATTGGAGAAGGCCAGTCTAAGTATCCAGATTGCTTCTGGCTTCTGGCTTTTCTTGCCGACGCTGGAAAACAGTGCTGTGACGGCGCATGCTGCACTCCGTGTGGTGCCATGGCATTGTGTTCGGCGAAGGTCACCTACGATGTTGCTGTGCAGTACCTACCCAAAGACGTCGCTCAAGTGGGCACATCCTTGGGCTCGTTCTCCGTCAGAGCCTTTGGTACTGGTATCCCGAGCGGCTATCCTGAGTAGCCCAGCAGTGGCTCAGGTCTCAGCCGCTTTGATGGATGCTCTTTTGGCAGAGTTCGCCTCAGAGCTCAATGACAAGAAAGCTTGACACCAGTCTGCACGGAGACATCTGCAACCAGGGCACGCCAAGCCTCAGCAGAACGGAAACCGAGGCCTGGACTCCGATCCACATTTCTGGATGCCTCTCACCCTCAAGAAGGCCCGGATGAGCCGTTGCTTCAATTGCCAAGACGTTGACACAAACAGACTTCTTGGGCTGTCAAGCTGCTGCAGGCCGATTACATTGCTGTGCCTGCCTCAGCCATTTGCTTGGGCGGGGCTTCGAGTCTGGTATTCAGAGTCGCTTATGAGCTCGAAGATTGAGGGCTGCAGGCTTTGGTTGGCCCTGCGAATGTGTGCGTAGGTGATGGGCAAGAAGGGCACGACAGCCGCCGAAGCCGGAAAGCAACCCGGCCTGGTGTATCCTTCTTGTGCTGAAAGGTCCTGTGAAGTTGATGTTACTGTTGTGGATGTCCAGCATGGTCCCGAAGAAAAGTCTCTAACGAAAGGCTTATTTGGAATCCTCTCTGCTAGCTTGCAGTTGGCATCTTCACACCACAAAGAGACTGGGCTTGGAGCATCAAGCACTTTACTGTAGCGGCTACACTGGAAATGCCAGTGTGGTGCTCACTGATTGGCCACTTCAGTCTTGCTTGCATCTGGGTTGTCAGACTGGCATGCCGGAAACAAGCTGGAAATGAAAAGAATAGCACTGCAAATGATGACATTGCCTGTGTTGATTAGACTGTCTGGATGTGCGCGAGCCCACGCAATGTATGTGAGTCCTGCGCAGAGATTTAAGGCACTACGATCGCATGGCAGAGTTCAAGAGCAGCTTCAAGAAGACAGGCCAACAGCAAGAAGGGTCCCACAGTGTTGAGGCATGTGACCGCCTTGACAGCGGTTGAACCGAATGCTTGAAGCCATGTTCTGACAGGTGGCATTCTGGGCTGTGTGGACGTGGGGCAGCAAGACACTCGTCGTTAATGTCCGTGTGCCCTCGTAGACGGAATCCGTTGTGCTGATGGGTGAGTGCAGATTCATAGATTGCCACTGCGAACCTTTCGGCTCACTCCGTCTTGAGGCCTACTGGTGGGACTATGGTCGATTAGAACTGAACCTTGCCTCGATTCAGTTTCGACAGACATGACGACTCCGACATGATGGAGTCTATCTTCCCATTAATCCGCAGCACTAGCCGTGGCTGCGCTGAACTTCGGCATATCATGTCAAGCTTGCCACTAAGGTACATGAGAAACAACTTTCTCATCACAGTCCCTCGGCATCTGAGATCTTTTTTGGGAGTCCGCGAGGTTGGATTCGATCGAACACTTTTCTGAAAGTGCGAGCTTGCTCCGTGGCTCATTTCACTGTAGACTGGTTTCAGAACAGTCCCGCATCAGGAAGCCAACGCCAGCGCGCATGCTCTGCGAACCTTCCTCCGACTGCAGCAGCCGAGTCTGGAGAGTGACCTGAGTTTGCGACAGCAATGCCTCTTGGCCGTGGAGTCTGCGCCGCCGCCATTCTGTGCAGCTAGCAGCATGCATGCCCAAAAATGCGGTATAATATGCCACTGGCACTCTTCGGGCAACTTGTCAAAGTGCGAACGGCATGCATGTGTTCCGTGCATTGACCTCAGGGAACACACTCGATGGTGTCACCGTAGACCCCACCTCTGTCGTGCTGAACTGCCGAATCGGGGCCGGCAAGATCGGGCCAGGCGCGATGCTGTAAATTCCCTGTCGTTGAGTCGTACTCTACGAAGCGATCAATGTGCGGATTGTACTATCCTTCTCTTGACAGGCTGCGTGTTAGTCAATGTCGTGGCTCCCACCATAGACGTTGAGAACTGCATTCTGGCGCCGTGGTCGGACATTGGCACGGCCATGTTTCTCATTGTATCCTTGCGTGTCAGTCGTGCTACATGCTATCCCCGTGAGGTAAAGGTTTCGTCGTCGCATCCCATTTCTGGAAAGGCTACATCATGTTGGTGTACTGGTACCGCGGCTTGAAGATTCACCATCGCTCCACTTGCCTTTCAGGGCGGCTTGCTGTACAACGTGGTCGAAGGTGGCAAGGGCGACACGTTGCCTTGTGACCGAGTCCGAGCCGATGTCTTCATGCCAGGCACAATGGACAACCCATGTGTGCTGTCTTGCCAGTGGAGAAACTATGCAAGTCATCATAGTTGTGCATCTCGGAACTTATGCAGTGCATGCTGACAGGAAAGGTGTCAGTTGCTGCATCACCCACTCTCGCTCTCTCTCTCTCTCTCTCTCTCTTTCTCTCTCTCTCCCTCCCCCTCCCTCCTGTGCACGTTTCCTTGTTTAAAACAGGTTTAAGTCGGTTAGAGCTGGCAGCTAGCGGTCCAGTCAGCAATAAGCGGTTGCCGCCTGAACCAGATGGCATCCACCACAAGATCTACTCGACGCCAAGCACCGATGGCGGAAAGGCGCTTGGTAAGCAAGATCTTCATGCTGTTTTTACGAGTCTGGCATTGAATTGAGCAAGTCGGTGCACGTATCATGGGCCTGTCAAACATGGTGCTGATGTGCCGAGACAGCATGCCTTACGTGCATCAGCACATCGCAGTCGCTCTCTCACTCATGTCTCCGGCACCGCGAGGTCTGGAAAGAGAAAGTTCAAGGAAACAATTTTAGTTTCGAGGGCATTTACAAGGCAGGAGGCTGCTGCCTGACAATGTGCGCAAGCGACATTGGTAGTAGTAGTGACTTTGTTGCTTGACCTGAAGGCCAACCAGCCTCTGGACGTGTCGAAGTGCACAGAAGCCGCGAACTCCTCGCACGATGCTGTGGGCAACAAGGTGATGCCCCTTGGATACAACTCTGCGATTTATGTGACTGCGAAGGCTTCAACATGCTAGAATCCTTGGAGAGCGAATTACCCGCAACCCAAGGCCTGTTTCTGCACTGAGCAACATATTCATGTCCATGTACAGCTGCTGCGCTATGCGGTAGCAAGGAAGTCGCAGAGGGTTCGAGTGGCGACGCCCTCTGAGGGGGCATTTTAAGGTTCGCCAGTCTCGTGCACCTCTGCTAATCACGATCTGCAGCGATGCAGGAATCGTTGTTGGTGCCAGCAGACATCCGGCACTGGCTATCCCAGACAAGCTTGGAGTCGCTGTGCGGCCGCTTTGTAGCTCGGACATTGACTGCAGCCTGTGAAACAGGTCGTGCCGATCCATGCCGGAGCATGAAGATAATGCAACCGATCATCGTGTCTCACTAGGACAAACATGTTTCGCTCAAAGTCTCTGACATTCTCGGAGGTCTCGATTCGTGCAGCAGCTTTCCACATGCTTTCGGCAATCTCGATCGGATGCCAAGTAGCTTTACCAGCTGGGTGTTTCAGGATGTTAGAGCTAGGCTGGCATCTGCAAAGGAGGATATCACCAGAGCAGGAGTAGAACGGTCTCAGCCCCAGTCCTGGACAGATGCCTGAACAGAGGCTAAGCATCCATTGTTCTTGGATGCACGAGATCGTTTTCCTGATAATACACACGCCGCATGCAAAAGAATGCAACCGGTGTTGTTTGGTTGGAGTGAGCCAATCATGCTCGCAGAAGGGCAGTGTTGCAAACCAGGTGCGGAAGCCGACCTTGAAAGAAGCAAGCGGCGCGACCTCAAGGCTATCAACCGCCTGGTGCCTACTGCAGTTCCTATGGCAGAGCCGAGAATCGCACCAGGACCGACACGCGACTGTTGTTACAACACCTCCACTTGAAATCAGCCTTCTCCGCTCTTGGTTTGGCGACTCATCCTCTCCGAGATTTTCAGCCCGAGGTGTCGATGCTCTAAAGATGGAAGCACGTGACGAACTGGAGCTCCTGGGCAAGCATTCAGGGAGTAATGATGATTGAAAATACACCATACACACTCTGAAGCCGACTCTTGAGGGTTGAACCCTGCTCTTGACGTATTATGGAGGCGACTTGTTAAAAGCGCCACGATTCACAAGCACTGAAAGCCTGCTGTGTGCGCAAGAACGCACAAGGGCTTTTGCAAGAGCACGTAAGAGCAACCATGACGTTGACCGATAAGTAAGGCTTCAGGGTATCTATGTATCGCCATCCAGAAGTCAACAAATTCCGATTGGGTTTGGAAGGATCACGAGCGTGACAAAGTGCCGCCGTTGTAGGTTTCTCCAAAAAGCTCCACGGGCGGGTGCGGGGGTGATTAAATGGTCACTCATCGGAACAGAAGTATCGAAATGGTGGCTTTTCAGAAACAGGTTGCAGCTATATCTCCTCCTTTGCACCTTGTCAGGTCCTTCATCCAGAATCCGTATCCCGTGCCGCTGAAGCAGGCAACTCCAGGGAACATGGCTCTGAAGAATCCAGCCAAAGCCTCCTTCTCGCATCTACTCATAGTTACAATAGACTAGTGGTTGACGGGGTGTGCTACAGCTTTCATCGGTAGAATTCCAGAGGCCTCGATGCAACCTGCACGGCTCGATGCCAGGTCCTAGCCGGGCGTTTGCGTCCAGTACCAACCGCCCGTGGCTGAGTCGCGTATTGCTCAATCAAGGGCCGGCGTTCCGATCTTTTCACTTCTTCGCCACACAAGAGAGCAGCCAGAAATGAGGTGTCCGAGCTGCTGGCAGCCTATAAGGACTCTTGCCAATTCTCGACTGCTTGAATACAGTGGTATCCCAGAAGAGTGTTCATGCATGCCCAATGCTCCAGAAGCTTGCAATAGGTGCCCTTTTTCTTCAGGACCAGCGGGAAGAGCTCGAGTTCCTGGAAAAGGAAGACATCCCAATGCGGGCGGGCCCCGTTGTCAAGACGGTTTTGAGTTTTGATGTTGATGTGTTTCTGCAGAGACGTGGGCTGCATGATCTCTTGTTGGCAAGATTCCCATGCTCTTTGGGTTCCTGCGCAGGCGCAGCTGTGCAATCAGAGCATCTTTCAGTACGTCCGCGACATTCAGCTCAAAGCAGAGGCCAGCGGGGGGTTCCTGTGCTGCGCCTGTGCTGCGGTCGTTTCAGTGCGGAGTCGAAGGCCGAGCGGATGCGGCCCCCGGAGCCGGTGGCCGGGGCCGGGGCCTTGGAGGCTCCAGGCTCTCCCAGGCTCAGGCTTAGGGGCTTAGGCTATCTTAGGCTCTTCTCTTCTCTCCTCTTCTCCTCTCTTCCCTTCTCCTCGCTTCACAAAGAAGTTTGAAGGCATTGCTATGGCTGCTAGCGACACTCGAGGATCTCTTGCGGACGGTTGGCAAGAAGAAGCAAGCGCCCAGTCGGGAACCCAAGATCTCACAAGTGCCTCCGATCCTGCGCCCGAGGCATGGCCACTATGTTTTGTGGTACTTTTAGAACTTACTGCATGAGATTGGCACTCTCGTTTGGCACACCTGAACACTGTAGGCAATGCAGCAAAGACTTGCGCATCACATCTTAAGAACTAGTCAGATCATGGAGACTCTCTTCTCAACGTGTTGTTCTTCCCTTTCGCCCTGCCCAGCCTCGCCGGTCAACCGGCGAACCAAGCGTGTTGGAGGGCGTGCAGCGTAGATGCACAGTGCGCAGGAGGCAGCATCCGAAGCAAACCGAGGATTGGTTGCGTAGCTACACTAGATCGTGCATGCGCATTCCTCGCTGCTACCTCTTGCGCCTTTGCAGTTTCACACATTCAATTGATGACCGTGTGTCAGCATATTCCCTCGGTTCATGTTGCAAGACACTGCCGTGTCCAAACTCGAGGCAACTCCCCGAACCCTTGTTTGCGTAGCTCATCAACATGGCCATGATAGAGCCGTAGTCTCACCGTTTCACGAATCCAGATGCTGCGAAAGAAACGATGCCGTGACTGTGGAGCACGTTGGAGGAACTCAGAAGGCTTATGATGCTGTCTGCTAGTCGTGAAGGAGGGGTTTCAGAGTCAACCTATCGGTTGTTAGCGCAGAGAGACGAACACTCCTGTTCAGATGTTCAAGACGAGGCACCCGAGTCCCCAGTCTCCGAGTCGCCGTAGGTGCTGGAGCAGCGCCGGCAGCAGCGCCGCGTGGCGCTGCCTTTTTTGACCAGATGGCGTTGGCAGCGCCCCGGCTTCACTCTGGAGGGTTGAACTAGAGACGAGTGCGACAGATAGCTGCGCAGACATTGACATGGCCTATCACAGCCTCTTGAGCTCAGGCGAGGAGAAGTCGGACTCTTCCAAAGCGAGCTGCCCGAAGTCGAGGCTAGATGCTCACTGCGCGTGCAGTTCAAAGCAAGCAGCTGTGCAGAGAGATGCCAGGGATAACTTGTGAGTCAAAGGGTAGGAAATGGTTCCTACAACTCAAAGCCTGCAAGATCCCATCACAGACCTCCCTGTGGAGGCTGGCCAAATGCCAGCGCCCAGGGAGCGAGAGCGGCCTGCAGCTGCGGAAGTTCGGGAGGTACGCTTGGCGGGTTCGGTCCGTTCTACTTCCGCCCAATTGGCAGGCAGCTCTTCGAACTGCTGCCTTCAATCAGAGTCCCTTTTGATTTTGGCTTGTCCTTGTTTGCAGTGACATGCCATGCAATGTGACAGTCGGCCTCGGCCTCGGCTGCGTCGCTTTCCAGCGGCGGCACTTCGCCCACAAATCCAGGCTCGGACGGCGCGGTTATCGCGGTAGAGAGCGCAACATTGCAGCGTTCCATGGTGTCCCTTTCAGCTGGCGCAGCTCGAGCAGACAGGCCAGCGATCGTCGTCGTCGATGCTGCGGCTTGAGAGTGGATCGTATCATGTCATTAAACTATGACGGCATCATCTCTAGAAGCGTGCATCAGCAGCAGCACCGAGGCAAGCCAACAAAGCTGTAAATTGCAGATTCTAGGCGGGGTCATCCGATCAGCTTCTCTGCACTTCTGACTCAGGCCAGTATCAACACTGCCAGGCGTTTCCTTCCGCCTGGAGGCGCTACACGGATGCGGGAAGACTCCTTACACGCCCAATCAAGAGGTTCGGGCTTCATTCGGCAGTTACTACAGGACCTAAATACCTATACCTATTTTGGGGGTTCCTTATGAATCTTATGATATTGATAGGGTTCCGGCCCAAGGAGTTCGCTTTTTGCAGGATGTTGGCTTCGAGCTGCCCGATGGGAAGAAGCTCCTAAAGGCTCGCTCAGGGCGCCCGATGTAATAAAGGGGCCTTAAGAATTAGACTAGGGTTTTGGGGCCCATCATACCATAATTGTTAAGGCCCCTATATTGATGGTTTGGTAAAATTTTCTCCAAGCTCGCTGCTTTTTTCTGGCCTGGCGTCGAGGAGATAGATTTCACCATTGATGCGGGGCGGCGTGTAGCTGCCAACGCCTTAGTATGTGTCGGGCCTGGCTGCTGCCGACGAATCTTGCTCTTGATGCATGACTTCAGTGGAGGTCCAGTGTTGAGCACATGCAAGGTTGATATATCTGATAGACACACAAGGCCCAAGTTTGAGACCTCGGTTCGTGGTTTGCCCGGAGCGAGCAGTGCACCGAGGTCATGGGACCCTCTGGCAGTGGTAAGTGGCCTCGACATGTTGGCCTCAACTTGTCATGTGTGCTGGCACCGATATGCCCTGCAGATCATTCAAGATCTGACTTCGTTGGCATGTCATCGACATCACACCTGTGCTCATGTTGAAATTTCAATTTGCTGCTGGGATGATGACCACCCGAACAAGTGCGAACACCTGGGCACATCACCTCTGAGGGAAGACGGTTAGTACGGTTAGTAACAAGCCGCCAGGACGACCTTGCTCGGAGTTCTCAGTGGTCGAGAACTTAGCCTCCATAATCAAGCGCAGTGTTTGGGAGTGAGACTTCCCAAACTGCTTAAGTGGTAAAGACAGAGACACCATTTTAATTTAAAGAGACATCCACCACAAGGCCGTGCTTCCTACGGCCGTGTCTCGGGTAAGTTGACGGTGGGTGGCAGGCCCGTGCCACAGTTCCCAACGGTCACGTCAAGGGTTAGCTTTAGACATGCTGCGAATAGTGCTGCTGTGCAAGCGCGGTTCTTCTTTGTTCATGCTCCGTGCCCTGTGGCGCTAGGCCTGCTGACGACCTCAGGCCCTGGCCTTAGTGGCAGCTCGCAGAGCAAGCCGCAGAATGCCAAAGCCGGAGAGAATGCCAGGTTTCTGCAGAACGTCACAGGCTTCGTGCCGCAGGCGCCATGCGAAATATGTCAGAGGGTTCCCTGAATCAGGACTCTCACATCGCCTGGTTGCCCTGGAAGGATGATGTCCTTCACGGAGAGCTCACGGTTGCGGAGAACCTGCGATTTCAGGTGGCACCTCTGAGCTTCTGCTGGGGCGGGAGTAGGTCGATCTCCGCTCGCTGCAGAGGCCTCCTTGAGGCTTCCAGCTGGACGTACACGCGAGGAGGCCTGGCACGGGCACCCTTGACACGAAGCTAAACCGCTAAGCTTCTGCTTTCGCTAGTCATGGCTAGCGTCAGCCGATTGCGATTGAAGATGTGTACCAGGTGGATGCATGTGTAACAGCTGCAGGGCACTCAGCAACAAAATGAGCTCGACAGCTGGTCTGCAGACTGTGTGCGTCCTTCTGTCTCAGGTTGCAAAGGACCTCAATCTCAGCAGCCTGTTAAATGTGCAGGGCCGAGAGTTTCTGCCATGTCATTCTCTGTTGCCACGATGCACCGAAAGCTGCTAGATGTGCAAGCAAGTCTTGTCCAGGCACGGGTGGGGACTCCTGAACGACGTGGAGTGTCCGGCGGGCAGAGGCCCCCTTCTTATAGACACGTCGGGACATACATATTCAGCGAGTCCCCGAGCCGGAGAGGCTGCAAACAGCATGACAATAGCAGCATTCACGAGGTCTCTTGACCTTGAAATGCGGTCAACCAAATTTGTTATGCGCATCCATCGAGTGCGCCCAGGAAGCGAGTCTCCATTGCAGCTCCCTCAGACAGCCAAGTGAACAGCAAGGCTGCGCCAGAAAACAACAGTTCCAAGATAACCTCACTAAGTGACCGCGGCCGGTAAGCATCTGATTCGTGCAGTACGTCCAGTACAAGACCTTCCTAAATATGCGCAACTAGGTGCTCTTGTTGAGGGTACCCTTGACGGTAGCTGATCAAGAAGTCTTTCACATGTGCCGTTTAAGGGCATGGAGCTAGTGGCCCAGCCCTTGCTCCTCTTTGCGGACGAGCCGACCAGCGGGCTTGACAGCACCACAAGTCATGAGGCAGCACAGCTGCAAAAGTCGAGTCTAGCGTGTCACACACGCATCAGCAACTGTCGATTCAGATCAAGGCAGTTTTCGTCCACCCAGGTCGTTCGATGCCTGAACGGTGCAGCTGCTTGCGCCCTGGATCTCTAAGCAGGGTAATCGAAAGAATCGTAGGCTTCAACAGCAAAGCCGGATCTGAGTGCATCGAGCAAACTGCGCAGACACGCTATTGAATGCTCATTGTTGCTGTGTCTGTGCATCTTGCACACATCGTGTAGAGACGAGCACAGCAAGCATGACAGCCTGTTCAGCCCAAACCTGCCAATTGTCGGAGAGCTACCTCGAGGTCGAAATACTGATATATTGTAGTGACTCGCCATGCCTGCGGTTACCCAGGCAAGGCTGAATTCTACGGCGCGGCGCACAGTTGTGCAGTGGTTGGTTTCATTGCACGAGGAACATCGATGGCTAGCAGAGTGCATGTGCCATGGAGTGTGCGCAGTATCTGTACTTAAATGGGCAGGTCGTCGCCGTCATTCATCAGCCGCGCTACGAGACACTGCGGCTTTTTGACGATCTGGTGCTGCCAGGAACCGAGAGCACAGCAGGTGCCAGAGACTGACATAAAGAAAGTAAGCTGTGCTGCTCCCCATGTCGTGAAGGCAAACTCGACGTCACCATTGCTTTGTTGATTATGCTTGCTCGTAAGGCTGGCCTACGGCGGCTGCTTGGTCTATGCTGGTCCCACGGAGGCATGGGCCGGAGCACTCGTTCAAGAATGCTAGTTCTCCAAGATCGCGCCTTTTCTCGCGCCCACATATTGGCATCGGCCCGGTAGTGATGGTGGAATTCATATTGGTTGATGATGCGATTGTGCTAAGTCCCAGACCGGGCGCAGATGCTTGCATAAAGGGAAGATCAAGAAATCACGTGCAGGACGCTGTGGAGCACTTCAAGACCCGCTTGCATGTGAAGCTGCCATGGTTTTGCCAAACTTTCTGCCGAAGGTCACAGTTCCCCAGCTTCCTTGGCCGTTAATAGCAAGTTCAAAGAAAATCAGAGCATGCTGTGCCTCGTCGCCAGGTGACTTTCTCAAACAACACCAATCCGGCTGACATTCTGTCTTTCACTCAGCCCCTGCATGTATCATGTCGCCGATGGAAGTCTCTGTGCCAGCCATCCGCTTGCACCCATCGCCTGCTCTGAGTTTCTGAAACTGCTTCTCCCTCTTCTTCAAGCTCAGAAAGGGAGGGCCTATTATTTGGGGTCTTTTTTTTTGGGGGGGGGGGGACTTTTCCTTGTTTTTCCTAGGGAAAACAGCGGTTTCCTTACGTTTTGGACGGATTTGGTGTGATTTTCCTTGGTTTTCCTACGAAAAAACATATTCTTGTCCTTGATTTTCCTTCGGGAAAACATGTGAAGGGAAGGAAGGAAGGAAAGAAGGAAGGAAGGAAGAAAGCAAGGAAACAACGAAGGAGGAAGGAAGGAAGGAAGGAAGAAAGCAAGGAGACAAGAAAGGAAGGAAGAAAGGAAGGAAGGAAGGAAGAAAGCAAGGAGACAAGAAAGGAAGGAAGAAAGGAAGGAAGGAAGGAAAGGAAGCAAGGAAGCAAGGAAGAAAGAATCGAAGGAAGAAAGGAAAGGAGCAAAGCAAGGAAGGAAGGAAAAAACGAAAGAAGGAAGCAAGGGAGGAAAAAAAGAAGGAAGAGAGGGGACGTATATCAGTATATAAAGTATATATATATATATGTATATATATTATGTAAATAGCATATAGAGTATATGTAGTATATTTTGTATGCATATACTATATATAGTATATATATATATATATTATATAATATATACAATATTATATATATATATATATATATATTATAATATAATATATATATATATATATAGTATATATAGCTTATACATAGTATATATTGTATACATATAGCATATATAGCATATATAGTATATATAGTATATATAGTATATATAGTACATATAGTATATATAGTCTATATAGTGTATATAGTATATATAGTATATATAGTACATATAGTATATATAGTATATATATATAGAGTATATATGTATATATAGTATATATATAGAGTATATATGTCTATATATAGTATATACATATATAGTACATACATGTATAGTATATATATATGGTATATCTACATACACAACCTCAACCACAGCCACAACCACAACCACAGCCACAACAGCAACCACAACCACAATCACAACGGCAACGACAAAAACAACAACCGCCACAACAACAACAGCAGCACTAACCACAGCCACAACCACAACGACAACAACAACAGCAAGGTAGTGTCAGTTTCCTGACAGGAACTAAGAAAAATCACACCAAATCCGTCCAAGATGCAAGCTGAATAGTGTTTCTCTTGGGTCAAACTGTCAAACCAAGCAAAAGAAGCAAAGTCCAAAATGTACGGCAAAAGGTTTATTCCCTGGAAAAAAAGGTGACGTACTCTTCGCTCGAAGTATTGTAGGTTTTTCTTGGGAAAACCAAAGACAGTCACACGCAGTCCGTGCACGATGGTAAAAAGACGTTGTCCCGACAAAAACCTAAGATAACGTACGTTTTACGCAAGTTAATGTAGGTCTTCCCGCGGAAAACCAAGAGGAATCACACCAAATCCGTCCAAAATGTAAGAAAACAGTGTTTTCCCGAGGGAAAATCAGGACAAGACTATGTTTTTTCGTAGGAAAACCAAGGAAAATCACACCAAATCCGTCCAAAACGTAAGGAAACTGGTGTTTTCCCTAGGAAAAACCAAGGAAAAGCAACCAAAGAAAAAAAGACCCAAAAAAAAATCCACCCCTCAGAAAGCATGCTCTCCCGCTGTATGCCCTTCCTGAAGGTTGGACGCCATTCAGCCGCCCATCAATGATCCTGAGGCTGCCCAAGATCTGCTTGCATCAGCGCATACTGGACATGTGCATATCTCATATGATAATGTGGGTGCGCTTTTTGGGGGCACGAGGGGACAGGAATGGCGCTTGGGACGACAGTGACAGGGAATTCTGGCAGCCCGAGGTAAGTTAACTTAAGTTTACTCCTTTGTTCATTGCAAAACTGTAACGAAATCGCTTCCATGTTGTTGCTTGTCTGAGGCACGGTTTTTCAAAGGCTTCCTCAAAGAGCAATCATTCACAGTTATGCTGTCGAAAGAGTTGGAAAGTGCGGGCCCGCTCGCACCCAAGACATTGGAAGATAAGATAAGAAGTTGGCTCGAGAGCGGGTGTCTGCCTGCACTGCACAGAAGAAAGAGCTTTGTCTGATTGTTGTGAAGCCGCTTGGAAGCGTGTTGTTGCCGTACTGGTGCACCCTACCCAACTTTTTGACACTGTCTGCTGCGTGTGTGAGCGAGGTTTGCGCAAGTGCATGGAAATCCTGCGCGGCTTTGCAGGAGAAAACGACACTTGATGACGGCCAGACAGTGCTAATATGAAGTGAATTTTTGGACGCATTTTCGCTTCACTCTTGCGAAAGGGGGCTTTCCAGGGCTTGAACGTGCAGGACAAGGTGGAGCAGGTGGTATTGCCGGCCAGCATCTTCCGTCGCACTCGCCAGCCTTTCTTCCGGGCCGCCACAGTCTCGGCACTTGTTGCAGTCTTCCATCTGACCGCTGCCGGCAAGTCAGGGCATAGACTGCTGGAGGCAGCAAGGCTCAGCGACTCAGCGCAGACCACATCCCCGGCTGTCGCGAGGTCTTGATTTACATGGATCGCTCGATGCTGCAAACAATCAGGGCGCGTGGCTCTCAGCAACCTCCTATGGTCGATTCCACGCGGGACGACGGGAAAGCAGAGTCGGGCAGAACCCCGCTGGTCTCTGGCACATCCACGCAAGTCAGCAAGTTCCAAGAGCTTAAGTGACATAGACATATCGCGACGTCCCGCGTCCTCGCTTCATGCATACAATCACATAGTTCACATTGTCAGCAATGGCCGAAGTTATTCCTTGCAGTCGGCGCAAGCGATTCCAAGGTACGTCTCTCTGGCCATTAACTACAGCCTGTGCTGTGTGGCTGTGCTGCTGCTTTGCATGATCCTCACCTACAACCGGCTGGACTGAGTGAGAACGCAGTGGCGCAAGTCTGACTCCGCGGCAGGTCACTCTCCTAGTCGCATGAGTGCTCCGCCTGCGCAGGACCAGTTTCTGATGCAATCAGCCCTGGCTGCGCTCTTCCTCATGCTGCTTCAGGTCCGGAGGGTCCAAGGGCATGTGGCCCACGGACACAAGCTTCATGAACTTTTGCTACCTTTTCACATGACG
Source organism: Symbiodinium sp. clade A Y106 (assembly GCA_003297005.1). NCBI lineage: Eukaryota > Dinophyceae > Suessiales > Symbiodiniaceae > Symbiodinium > Symbiodinium sp. clade A. Next base: position 28,450 of record BGNK01005654.1, read on the forward strand.
GCCATACAGACAGCCATGAGTTCAAAGGCTCTACAGGGGCACTCGCAGCATGCGCGCTAGCTGCCAGCCGATTCTCTGCGCACCCATGAAGGGTGTTGCGGCGCAACAGGTCTTCGGCCGGGGGCCCGGAGATGTGTCGGACATGTGTCGCAAGCGTTTGGCGCCTTTGGATTGGAGGGTCGTTCCTTCCATGAATGCACCGCTTCTTTGCAGGTTCGCCACGGCGAATGCTGTTGGTAGCGCGAAGATCAGAAGCGAACCCACAGCATAACCAAGACGGAAGTCCTTAAAGGACGAAATGTCACGAGTTCATACACCGACGCTTTCGAGCCACAGGCCTTGGACCTAATGCCTCACTAAAAGGGACGTTGTCTCGATTCCTGGACATGGTGCAATACGATAAAGTCGTGGATACGGTTTTACTCTTCTTCCGTCACATCGGATGGTTTTTTGGACTACGATCAAGCAGCATGTTGGCACCTGCAAGCCTCATTGCTCATGCAGTGCCAATCCGTAATCCAGGCGCTGATTTACTCACCACCTGGCGAGAAGCAAGAGAGCGCTCCTCAGTGAAAGGTGGTACCTATTGTGCAGGCCCAAGGAGCTTCGGATGTTTTTCAGGATGGTCGTAGACTTTGCGGCGTTGACACGCCATCGACGGTCAGACCGCACCAAATGTGGTGATGCACCTGTGAAGACTTCGGATGTTTGAATTGAAGAAGTCCCGTGTGTTAGCTATCAGAAAGATCAGCTTGTTCTGCTTTCCCAGTCACTCACGAGTTCTTGGTGCGGCCGCAAACACCAGAGATCACACTCGCCGCAGGTCGGGATGCCGATGGTTGCTTACTTCGTGGCCAAGGATCTAACAGCTTGCATCGAGGCCGCCCTTGCAATGTGCATGCAATGAATTCGCAAACAGGGCCGGATGGCAGATCCTGACGTCGAGGTCACGTTGTCGTCAGCAGTCTTCGCAGCAGCCTATGGCTATGCGAGTGGCAGCCAGGTATCCTTGCTCGGGCCTTGGCAGACAGGCGAACATGGAACACCCTTGAGCTCGGCATGAGAACATGTTGTCCGATTATAGCAAGGCGCCAGCTCTTTGCGGGGTCTTGGGCCTTTGTCTTCGCGGCTGGAAACCCAGGACATGGTCTAACTTGGAGAGTCTGCAGCCTGAGTTGCTCAGAGACAGAGAGTCGTTGACATTGTCTGACATGCTGAGATCTTTGGCCTCAACTACATCTTCAGCATCATCCTGTCACCAGGTGGACCAACCAGAACGTGTCATGGCTATCGTAGCCGAAGTAGTAAGATCGTTGGATTACGTCCCGGGTATGACGAATCATCCGGCGGAGGCCGTCCATACAAATGTGGTAAACGGGTGCACGAGCCTGGTGCTGACTGCAGTCTCCAGTTGCCTTGTCATAGTTCGATTCTAGCTAGCCCAACTAACATACCAAATCCGCAATCTACCGCAGGCTGATGAGAGTTCTGGTGCACCGGTTCAGGTCTGTGATCATGAGAGTTCATGTGAGGGAAAGGGGCATGTGCAATATGTCAACCGTTCTATCACACGATTTCGTGTGAATACGAAGCAGGCACAAGCTACTGTGCACTCATTACACACTAGTTGAGGACTAGTCGCCATACTGGTACTGGAATGGCTTTGGTGCTGTTGTCTTGAATAACATCCAATAAATACACAGAATGGGGATGTCGGTTCGTAGTTTGGTCTGGCACGGGAGCTGTTTCGAAGCCAGACACATGCATTGTGCTAAGAGTGGAAATGCTGGGGCCACTCCGCCTTCTCGTCCTTACTCAGGCTGCAAACCCTGTGTAAACGCAGGTGCAATATTGCGGACAATCTCCGCGATTCAGCAGAAATTCATGGAGCCCAAAGTTGCTTAATGAGAGTTAATGACTGAAGGTAACTAACTTGCCACAGCACGGCTGTGACATGGCGTCGACCTTCAAGCTGCTCGCCAGGCGCAGCGCAGATGAGCGCAGTCGTTACATCGTTCCTCTCCTTCTGCACAGCCGGCGTCTACCAGCGTCGGACTTAGAGCGCTAGACACGAAGGCTGCACCGCTGATGATTCATTCTCTGTGTAGTTGCGCGTGTGTGCACTGGTGCGGTCATGTTACAATTTCGAGTTTTGTGGTTTCTATGCTATTCCTTCTGCAGACGGCCAGCAATTAAGAGAGTGATGTGGTGCAACAATGAGCAGTTTGTTGCGAAGATCTCATGCTGCTTATTTCTGGATTGTGGGCTCCTTTGGCAAGTGTTGCCGCTAGTTTGCAGAGTTGTAACTTCAGCCCCGTCAATCAGGATGTTGTGGCTAACCCCTGTCAGAAGCGCTTTGTGTAGGTCCAGTATCTCTGAACCGTACTGCTATTCCACGTTTGCGTTCGCCTATGCTGGTGCCTCAAACGCAATGAAACAAAAAATCCCCCTCCCCCCAGCAGGCAAAACTTGGGGACACCACGTTAATGTATTGCTGGTGCTGGTACTGTTAAGCAGTCATGGTTTTACTAGTAGTAGTCGTCGTCGTCGTAAGGCTGATCGCACAAGCAACACAGGAACTATGAGTCTTACTAAAAGTGCCAGTAATTAGCACTATTAGTCGTACAATACTGTTGCCCGTAAGACAACCCCGCGCCCGCCCCTTGGTCTTATCGGTCATCTAAATCTAGTCGAGTCGACTGATTTGTAATTGGTTACCAACATTAAAACCATAAATGACCAAGCTATCATTGTGTGTGTGTGTGTCTCAACAGTTCTGTGGTTGTGTAGTGAGTGTGCTTCCGTTGCAGTTTCAGAATTTCAGCACCGTCTTCCTCTTCTGTTGCTGATACTGCTACAGGTGTGGAGAGGGGGCTTCCCGAAGCCATGGTTAAACACAGCATATGTTACTCGCAAGGGTTCTTGGCTTTGAATGGGCATGCAAGGGAAAGGTACAGCTACAACGGTGTCTATCTTGCAAGGGCTAGGGTTCCTGCTTCGCTGAGCTCGTTTAGGAACAGTACAAAGATGCTCAAAACCTCCTTCATTCGTCATGTCCGACAGTTTTGCATTCTGTCCGGAGCATAACCAGTTTGTTCTCTCAGGCCACAGCTGAATGAGATGGCCAGTATGTTTGAAGGACGAGGTCGTGCGTCTTGCAAGTTCATCCTTGCCGCACCTGCCACCGTCACAGATGTACTGCCAGCATGTCGAATGCAATGGTCAACTTAGACGTGGAACTTGCGCTGCATATTGTGTACGATGGTACAACTGGTATGCCCATCAGCATCCAACAGCCATAGGCAACTGTCAAATGTCTGGACAGGCTGGATGGTGCCAGCATTGAGTCCGGTTCGGTGGCTGTGGGGATACTTGCTCACAGCTGAGGCGCTGGGAGGAAATTTATTTTAATTTCAGCCACGCTGAACTGAGACTTACGAGCTTGGCCGTGGAAGACATCTGAAGCATGTGTTGAGAACCTGCTGCAAGCAATTCAAGCCATCCTGAAGAAGCCACACGAGTTGCCCTCCGCTTGTCGAACATCCATCCGTCAGGCCAGTGCAGCGGTGTCCATAGCAGTGTCGTGGCTGTCTCTGTCGGGCGTTCGCTATTGCGAGGTGCCAAACTTGACACCGCTGACACTCGAAGGATCGGCAGGCAGCTTGCGTGGCAAGGCGTGTCACTGTCGATGTACTGAATGTGTCCGATGAAGCACCGACTATGCAAAACAGAGCGAAAGCTAAGCAGCACTTCTGAACGCTGAAAATAATGGCAACGAGTCCTTCCAGTACTTGCCGCAGTGATGCGAGCGGCACTTCACTAGATCCATTAGCTCAAATCTCGAGGAGAAGAGTCGGTCAATGCCTGGACAGGGCTACGACGTGGAGTACCTGCACGACTGCAAAAATTCCATGGTGGGCATTCAGGACAGACCGTGTGAGTTCTCATATTATCAGGCTGTCACTTCGCACAGCATGGCAGTCAAAGCTGTCACCTGGAAGCGAAAGCTGTGCAGGACCAGGCAGTCAGAACGCTGCAAGAGGCATGGTCAGCAATGGCAAGGGTAATGAAGAGCTCTGTCGGCGAGGAGAGTACTCATTCGAAGCTGATGCAGGCTTGGCTCGACAACCGAGGTTGGGTGTGTTCAGCGCGGAGCTCATAAAAAGGGCTACGACAACCCATTTGCACATAAGGCCTCGGCACGGCTGTAACGGCTCTGTGGAAACTGCGATCGAGTCAACTCTCACCTGAAGCTTTTGAGCTTGTTTCGAGGGGCAAGGTCGGCTAAGAGAAGCATGCAGAACGCAGGGTTTGCGAATGGCATCATGCACGCTGCTCGCTGCTGAAGCTTATGCCTGCACCAGCGGAGCTTTCAGTCCGCTCGTGTACAAACCTGGTTAAAGCAAAGTCGGGTAGGTTGTGTTCCCCAGCTTCGCAAAATAGTGTGAACAAAGCTTGGGTTGCTTGGCACTGAGACAGCACCACTGCTACTGCTGGGGATCCTCTTCCGCTTCCTCGCAGGACGAATGATTTGGGGCAGGGCCAGGGACAGGTTCCTACATGGAGACACACAATCTGCATGCCGAGATCCTGAATCAGAACCATACCTCTGGAGAGCTGCACAGGATGTTGTTTGCTGCTCTATGTGAGTGCGCAAACAAGTGGCTGGGCACGCTTCTTTGGCCAGCAGTGCACCGAGTGGCAGGGATCTAGTGGACGACTTTCACAACAGTCTTCGCGTTTGAAGCTCCTAAGGTCAGAGTTGGGTGCATGGAAGTTGGCGGGCCACTTCTTCAAGCTGTTAGTAGGCCTGGTCTTCCTGCTCAAGATTTTGCATTCCAGTTATCCTCCTGGGCTGTAGGATTCTCAGAAGCTACCGTACCAAGAGACTGAGAACAAACCAGTCCGACTGAAGTCTACATGGAGATTCAAGTCTGAGCATTGTGAGGGTATGCGAGGGCAGAATGGTCAGGATCCTTCTTGATTATCTTCCTCTTTGCCGAGGCCCTTCTTGGAGCAGCCTGCAGTAGAGGGAGGTTCAGGGGAAACCATGTACTCCACGCGATGGTCGTGCACGCATCTTTAAGCGCACGGTAGTGCGCACTTCAGCCAGGTCTGGATCTTCGGAAGCCTTCATTTGGACTTCAAGGTCAGAGTCTGAAGCTCCTCATGTGCAGTCTGCGAAGTGAGCCATCATGCCACTGCCTGGGATGTCGAGTCCTGACATGCTGCGCTCGTTTGGGTTCTTCGTGTCAACTAGACACTGCAGTTGTGACAGCCATGCAGCTGCGAAGGGAGGACATTTCGATCGACAAGCCGTACAACGTGGAGGAGACGGCGTCATCTCTCTGTGGTGAGCTCAAAAAGCCTGGGAGTGATAGTTTTTGCCCAAATGTATTGGCCGAATTGCTAAGTCAAGAAAACCTCACAAAATTCTGGTTGAATGGTGCTGGTTTCACTTTCTTCAAGGCTGCTTGGAAGCCTCCCGGTTGTAAGCGAAGCTTCAATTCCAAATCAGGATGCTTTGAGATCCTCGGTCTGCAACATCCGTTATCATCACGATATTGATTCACCCACATGGAGATCCAAGATGATCAGCACTGCCAACAAACAGATCAGAAAATGCCAGGTTTGCTGCAAGGTATCTTAATAGTTCCAGCTACTGGACGAAGCTCTTGCTCGAAATCTTCGAAAAGATCGCTATAAATCGTCACTCGAGACTGATTGGCATTTGTAGTGGACGATTATGCGCGCCTCTTCTACACGTAGGTATAAAGAAACGAAAAGGCAGGGGGCGCGCAAAGATTTTTCTGTCATATGTCAAGAAAACGATATTGAATTGGCTAGATTATAATATTAACATCGGAAGCTCATTGTCAGAAATATTTTTTGATTGTTTGGTGGTGGTGGGTGGGGGTGGGGGATACTTCTATCACCTTACCAATGAAGAATGAAGAATGAGCGATAAAGACTGGAAGGGAACACGCATTCATCATCGGTTAACCCTTGATTTATGGTTCGCTAAGGATAACAGGTTCTTGAACCCCAAGAGCTCCCACAAAATGATTCTGATGGGACCTCTATGTCGGCTCATTCGATTCGTTCCTGGTTCGGGCGTTAATGAAGCGAAATTAATAAAGAGAAATATGTGATGCCTTTGTTTTCTTTTATTAAATTCTATTTCATTTTCTTCCTTATTAGGAGAATTACTTAATGGTTTCTCTAAAAGAGAAAGTAAAAAGACTAATCATAAAATAATTCTTTCTTGTCTGGGTATTTGGGGGAGGGATGGGGGTGGGGGTTGGTTACCGGGATTATTGAGACGGCGGACACTTCGAGATTCTTACGATCTAAATTTTGAATAGAATTTGGATATTAAAAATCGTAATAATTCATTGAAATACGGAAATAAAGGGAGACTCGAAAATCTACGAAAATTATCGAGTTTGTAAGTAAAAAAATTTAATAGTCATTTTTGAAAATTTTCTATAATTCTAAAAAATGGTTTTTGGTCTTTTATTTATAAAATTTTCTATTACAAAAATTGAAATTGATGGAAAATCGTAAATTATTTTTGAACGACTTTGGATTTCCGTATCTCTGACTATTAAATAGGGATATCTCGAAAGATTCATTCGTGGCCTAATATAAATAGCATTTTTTATAAGTAGAATTTGATAATAGGAAAAGATAAATTTGATGGAGACTCGTAAATCTGCAAAAATCATCGAATTTATCGCGAGTGCTTATTTTTTAGTATCTATTATTGAAAAATTTTAGATATGCCGTATTTCTCACTAATAGAATTATTAAAAGAGGGGGGAACTTCAAGATCTACTCGCGGCCTCGTATAAATGATATATTGTATAAATAGAATTTGTAGTAGAAAATTAAGCCTTTAACTTTGAAATGTTGAACTTGAAATTGTTGGAGATTTATAACTCCACGAAAATCGTTGAATTTGTAAGTGAAATTTCCTTTTTCTACTAACCATTCTTGGAAAATTTTCGATTTTCCGTATTTCTGACCATCGAGTCGTCAGGATCTCCGGGATCTACCCGCAACCTAATATAAATGATATATTTTTTTCATCAGAATTTGATAATCAAAAATCAAGCCCCAATTTTCTATTCAAGACGCCGAAATTGAGGAGATTTATAAACATATGAAAATCGTTGAATTTACCACGATAATAATAGCTATCCTTAAAAAATCTTGAATTTTCCGTGTTTGTGGCCATCGGAGCCGTTGAAATAATAAGAAAAACCTCGAGATCCACCCGTGGCCTAGAGAACATGCAATATTTTATGAGTAAAAAAATTTTCGGAAATTATTTCTATAATTATTTCTGAAAAATTTTTTGAAAATATTATTTGCGGCGCGATAGCGCCGCCGCAAAAATTTTATATATTTAAAGAAATATCTTTCATATTTTATTT
>BGNK01005655.1:0-35556 GCA_003297005.1 Symbiodinium sp. clade A Y106
GGATACCCGGTTTGCCTACGCTTTCCGCTCCCGCCTTGCGCGCTCGAGCCCTTGTCCTCATGGCTGCTTGGCATGGCACATCCGGGCCAGCGCGACTGCTCACAGGCTTCCTGTCTCACCGTTGAATTTATTTGATTGTACAGTTGCATTAGGCACGTCCCTCGGACTTTCAGCCTGCCCGAAAGAAAGAAGGCCCCTATATCACACTCCAGGCTGCAAGCGCAAAGACCCGTAAGCCCTGGGATGATGCCAGATCATGCCAGAGTAAAATTTCACTACACATGAAACAACAAGAAACCTCAAGCCCTAAACCCTTCTTAGCATGCCTAAACCCGAAACCCTAAACCCCAAACCCCTAAACCCTTAAAAAGGCCGAAACCATCATCCACCCAAATACATTCTCAGGCCCAGAGCATGCAGCCCTAAACCCCCCAACTGCAAGACCGTCATGTCGAGAGCATGGTGACGGAGAGTTTAGGTTTCAGGGTGAGTGGGCCTTCAATACTTCGATTTATGTAGGATTTAGGGGCAAAGTAGAGAGGCGGAGATGCTGGCAAGAGCGGAACTCCTTAACCCGCACGCCTCCAAGTCCCGACCCCGTAGTTCGAGCCCTCGAAGTCCCAGACTCCGGAGCCTGGACGCTCTGCATCCTCCGTATAAGCTGCAAACTCTGTGTCAAAACAGAAGACGGAAGCAAGTATGATGAGCCCTCAGTGCAGGCTTTGTGAGGCTATGGTTTGAGAATTAAGGGTTAAGGGCCTACACATTTTACAATAGTCGACACATTGCCAAACTCGTTGAGCAAGTTTGGCGTTGTCGGAGATGGCGGCACTTGGTGGCAAGACGTTTTGGAAGTCGTTTCGGTTACGCAACCCCCCAACCCGGCCCCAACCCTAAACCCTAAACCCTCTAGCCAGGCAATGCCACCGGCTCTGGAGGAGACCTCAGGTGGCAAGACGAGCAGGGTATTCTGATTGTTGTATTGCCAGCTTTTGCTGCGGGTGTTTTTGGAGTGTTTATGCTGATTTTGCTTGCGTTTTTGGCTCGTCTCGTGTCCCAAACTCAAGTTTTGTACGTTTTTGTCCGCACTTCATGCTGGAGCGGCCGTGTTCCATCGGTTGTGACGATGTTTTTGCTGTTCTTTGATGCCTTCATGTTGGACTTCTCTTGCCAAGCTTAGCCTCTTGTTCTGAGAAGAGAGCAGCCATGGCCCCAGCATCATGACGTGCTTGTGTTTCTTCAAACGTGTGCAGCATAGTGCAGTCCTTCTTTGCACTTATGCGAAAGTTGTTCTGTAATTCCTCACCTTTCCAAGATGAAGCCCTAAACACGAAAGTCTTGTAAACCATAGCATTTCCTGGGTTTCCGGAAGTGTCAAAACACGAGGGTGGCAGTCAACCGCATACCTTGTTCTTATTATTCGTTACTATCCTCATTTTTCTTTTTATTTCTAATGGAAGATCAAGCCTAAAGCTTAGACTCCTAATCAAGGGTTTAGGGTTTAGGGTTCAGGGCCCTAGACCCTAAACCCTGAGCCCTAAACCCTAAGGCCTAAACCCTAAACCCTAAGCCCTCAACCCTAAGCCCTAAACCCTAAACCCCAAGCCCTAAACCCTAAACCCCAAACCCTAAACCCTAAACCCTAAACCCCGAACCCTAAAAATTGCAGGTGGGGGGCCTCGCAGATCACCCGTGGCCCTGCGGGACCGAAGGGTGACAAGGGCGACAAGGGCCCGACAGGTGGCGCAGGCGCGCAGGATGTTCAAGTCAGGGGCCTCAAAAGGTACTGTAGGGGCTTAAAATAAGTACCCATACTATTTTGGGGTTCCTTAAAATAATTATAGTATACTGGGCCCCAAAACCCCATTCTAATTGTTCAGGCCCCTATAGCAGGATGAAGGTAGTTGAGGCAATCCCAAATCAGGGTCTTGATATACGGGATCCTTAATCCTACCTACCTTCATCCCACCCTTTCAGGCTTCCAGTCAAATTGTTGCCCTCCCGGAAGCTTTAAACCCCTCAAGCTCTAGAGCCTAATAAACCCCTAAGTTAAAGCCCCCCAAGGCTTAAATCCTGAACCCGGCAACCCCTAATTAAACCCATACCCGAAAGCCCGAGTAGTAGTAAATACCAACGCTACCGCGAAGAGGACTGCGACTGCCACTGTGCTGCGGCTGCGACAGTGGTTGCTTACTGCTATCACCATCATTTGCTTCATCCTCATCATCATCATCATCGTCATCATCATCATCATCATTTTAATGACCAGTACCATTATCATTACCATTAGTGTAATATCGTGGTTAGTATCATTCGTATTTCTGTTAATATCAGGATTATGAATATGACTATGATTTTTTGCCGAGAAGTAGTGGTAGTGGTAGCGGCACTGGTAGTGGCAGTGGTCGCAGTGGTCGTAGACGTAGTCGTGGTCGTATTCGAAGAAGGAGTCGTAGTCGGACTCGTAGTCGGAGTCATAGTCGTGGGAGTAGTGGTGGTAGTGGTCGTGCTAGTGGTGGTGGTGTTTTAGCAGTGGTAGCAGTAGTAGCAGCTGCAGTAGTCAGTCGTGGTAGTGTTAGTGTTCCAGTTTTTCGCTCCTGAGACACAGACATTAGACAACAAACCCGTAAGTGAAGAGCTAGCTTCCCCCCACCCCCCCGCCAGACAGCATACGCTAAAAAATGTAAGCCTCTGGACTTCAGCCTAAAACCCTAAAGCACCACAACCCTAAACCCCCAAACCCTACCCTAAAGCCGTAAACCCTACAATCCTCAAGCAACTGTTGAGTCGAGGGCTTGCAACAGCCCCCTGGTGAGGCAGAGCCGGAACAGCCGGCGCCAAAGGCGACAAAGGAGTGGAAGGGGTCGTAAATCCAAACTCTGAGCCCTAAACCCTAAGCCCGAAATAACCCAAAACCCTACAACCTGGACCGTAAACCGATCCGACGGTTTTGGGTTCGGGGACTTGGCTTGCGAGTTTAGGCCGTGAAGTCGTGGACAGTGCTTTTGGGGTTGCATCAGGATCACTAAACCCTAAACTCTCAACCCAAAGCCCTATACCCCGAACCCTACGCCCTAAAGCCTTTCCCCAAACTCCTAACCCTAAAACCTAAGCCCTCAACCCAAAGCCCTAGACTGTGAACCCTAACCCCTAACCTTACCGTAACCCTAAACCCAAAGTTGAACATGCAGCTAGGGCGAGGAGGTGCAGAAGGATTTTCCGTCGTTTCCGCAGTTTTTGGTTAGTAGATAGCAATTACGGCTATAAATGCCCTAAATGGGGGTTATACGTATTTGTAAGCCTAGTTACCTTATTTATAACCTTAGTTACTAAGTCCCATGATCCTCCAAGTAAGCCCTATGAGGACCTCCCCAGCTGCAGAACAGTCGTTTTGTCGCCAGGAGAGCCTGGTGCGAAAGGACCACCGGGGGAGCAGGGCCCCATGCAGGACATGTGCCCTGGCAGCTTTGGAAAGCTTACTTTAGCGGGTTTAGTGGTGTAGGGCTTGGAGTTTATTGGGCTTAGCTTGTTTCACCCTTTGTTTTCCTATCTGGCCGGAACTCTGAACAACAAACCCAAAACCCTCCGAAATCTGGGTTGCAGGAGACTGCGTCACCCCTAAACCCTAAGCCCTAAACTTGCCAGGGGGTGAAGCAATTCAGCGAGGCGTAGGTCGTAGGTGGCAGAGAAGCGCTTGGGGTTTACTTTTTGCTCTTTAGGGTTTGTCAGGGTTTATGAGGGTTTAGGGTTTAGTGTTTTGGGGTTTATTGGGGAATTAATTAGGACTTAGGGTTTATTGGGGTTTAGGGTTCAGGGTGTTGTGTTTATCAGGGCTTAGGGTTTAGGGCTGCGCCTGCCGCCAAAACCTTGAACCTTATTTTCAGCCCCAGGAAGTACAGTGAACAGGGTGACTACTTGGAGGTTCGTGGGTAGTTATAAGTAGGGTTATAAGTAGGGTAACTATACTTATAACCCATATTAGGGGACTTATAACCCCACTAAGCTGGGATTCCCTGTATACTAAGAGCATCGGGATAAGGATGTTCCAACTCTCTGGCGTATGCTTTACAACAAAGTGCCATGTGCAGCATGGGTGATCAAGCAAGTTCTGGCCCATGGCCAGACAACGCCACTGTTGATGCATGACCTGGGAGGTAAACGACACGAAAGGCCTCAGCGAAATCTCCCCCCCCCCCCCCCCCACCCACAGGAATTGCTCGCCTCATCTCGAAACCTCCTCCTCCCAAACTGTCAGGCCAAACCCCAAACCCTGGACCTTAAACCCTTAACCCCCAAACCCCCAAAACCTGCCTCGAAACCTCTCCTCAGAAGCCAGCTAAAAGAGCATACTTCTGTAAAGCCAGCACCGAGATAAAAAAAACACCCTAGGTCGCCAAAAACTGCTCGCAAGCCAGCTCCCAGAGCAAGAAGCCTAGGAAGCCAGCTCCGGAGAATCTTGCGTCCGTTGGTGCCTGGGCTCACGCGGGCGTAAGGCTTTCTGTGTTGTATTTCTCGGGTGTAGGGATTATATACAGTGTTTCGGGGGCAGTGTTCAGGGCTGAGACCTTGGGGTCATTATTCCGCTTAAGGTTCACGGTAGAGCCCAAACAGGGACAGGCGAAGGCTTCAGGGTTCTAACAGAGCCCAAGCCCCTACACCCCTAAACCCCTAAACCCTAAACCCTAAACTCTAAACCGTCATCCCTAATCCCTAAACCCTAAACCCTAAACCGTCATCCCTAATCCCTCAACCCTAAACCCTAAACTCTAAACCGTCATCCCTAATCCCTAAACCCTAAACCCTAAACTCTAAACCGTCATCCCTAATCCCTAAACCCTAAACTCTAAACCGTCATCCCTAATCCCTAAACCCTAAACCCGAAACTCTAAACCGTCATCCCTAATCCCTAAACCCTAAACCCTAAACCCTAAACTCTAAACCGTCATCCCTAATCCCTAAACACGAAGCCCGCCTAAACTCCACCCCCTAGGTCCTCCCGCCTCCCGCCCTGAACATATGGGTGGTTGTCAAAATTATGGTCCCTTTTTGTGTCTCGATTATAATACGGCACCTATCATTTAGGGTACCCAAAAAGGGACCTTAATTTTGACAACTACCCATATGAAATCTCAAAGCTGGGCTTTGTCGTGCCCAAAACTAGGAGATATGGAATCCTGGGTTCCGCGAAGATACTGGGGGACTTAGTAACTGGTTATTTTAGGGACTTATAAGTACCATAACCCCAATTAGGGGTCCCTTTTAGGGTACTTATAAGTCTACTTACTACCTACTTACTAAGTCCCCCGACCCTCCNCTTAGTAACTGGTTATTTTAGGGACTTATAAGTACCATAACCCCAATTAGGGGTCCCTTTTAGGGTACTTATAAGTCTACTTACTACCTACTTACTAAGTCCCCCGACCCTCCAAGTAAGGATGCCGGCTTGAGAAGCGTTTCCGTGTTTGGGTGTTTTGGGCCGGTTTGGAGGTTTAGAGTTTAGGTTTAGCGTTTGCTGGTAGCAGAACGGCATCCGACTTTGGGCTTTGAGCCATGCAGGCAAGGACAAGCACCCAAACCCAGAAATTCCTGGCAAAATGGTCGTGCAGTAAATTGGCCCAAAGCGCAGGACGGCACTTGAGGCACGTACCCCATCGAATCCTAAACTCTAATCCCTGGTTCCTCTAGCTGAATGAGCACGAGCGCACTTGCTGTGGGCAGGTTTTCGCCACGAGTTTTAAGTTGTTGTATGCTGTCTTTGTTTTTTTCAATGCGGGTTGTATAGGGCTTTCTACGAACCCTCAACCCTGAACCACGAAAAAACGGCTTTCTTGGCTGAGTCCTTTTTCTGAGGAATGGTGGGTGGCCTTATCCTCTTTAACCTGATATCCGCCTGCACTGTCTATGCTGTCGTCGCAGGCCGCGGCTTGTGGTTTAGGGTTTAGTTTGGGTTTAGGGTTCAGGGTTTAGGGTTTTGGGTTTAGTTTGGGTTTAGGGTTCAGGGTTTAGGGTTTAGGGTTTAGTTTGGGTTTAGGGTTCAGGGTTCAGGGTTTAGGGTTTAGGGGGCAGTGCTTGCCAGTTCCACATATGATTTCCTGGCTTGGACTGCTCAACACGTGGGGATGGGCCCAGAGAGAGCGCAATATGACTTACGGTGTATGCAGTATTCATCAAGTTCTGCATGACGAACATAGCGAGCGATGTTGGTGATGACTGTGATGCTGATTGAAATGGTGTTGAGTATCATGATCTGTCTTTGCTGATTGTCAGGATACACTGTAGCAATGTTGGCACTGATGCTGAAGATGACAGCAGCTGATGCTGCTGATGTTGGTGATGCTGGGTGACGGTGATGATGGTGGAGATCTTGACCATTTGCAGTGATCATGGTGCTCTTGATGAGACACTCGCCATGTTGATGATGGGAAGTGTAGTCAGGATGATGACGGGTCGTGGTGATGCTGCACGTCAGTTTAATTGCCGTGCTTACGGCAGCGACGGTGGCATGATTTTTTTCTGCCCTAGGCCAATGAGATCCTTGAGTTGGTTTCTGCTGAACAGCCGCCCCAGCATCTGCCAATCTCGGCGCTTGCCTGGTTAGCTTGTGCACGAACACGGATGCCCACACACCAATGTGTAACTGTCCAGAATATGTAGCTTAGGTTCTCGAAAAGAAAGATAATGGTAAAGGCAACCGTGCAGTACAGCGCATACGTGCGGTAGCAGTATAGTACAGTTCATACATATATGTATTTATGTGTATATGTATATATAGATGTATATAATACTGTACATACATCCCTGCATCCATCCGTCCGTCCGTCCATCCATCCATCCGTCCATCCAGCCATCCAGCCATCCAGCTATCCAGCCAGCCAGCCATCCCGCCATCCATCCCCCCGTCCATCCAGCCATCCACCCCCATGCATCCATCCGTCCGTCCGTCCGTCCGTCCATCCATCCATCCATCCATCCATCCATCCATCACTGCATCCATCCATCGATCCAACTGTGCGTACGTACATACACATACGCACGCTGTGCGCAGGCATGTATGTAGCAACGAGACAGGACAATAATGATGTTCAGTCGTCGCGCAGGTGGAGGGCGAAAGGCCGACCTGTTCAACCCTAAACCCGAAACCTTGCACCCTAAACCCGAAGCCATGCACCCTGTACCCTAAGCCCTGAACCCGAAACCCTAAACCTGCCCGGCAGGAAAGCTCAAAAAGGGCGACGAGCAGAAAAAGAGCATGGAAGAAGGTGTGCCCGAGGCCGACGGGAGATTTTTTGTGTTTGTGTGGGTGTAGGGTTCAGGGTTTAGGGGTTTAGGGCTTAGGGTTTAGGGTGTAGGGTTTAGGGCTTCTGGGTTTTGGAGTACCATACTTGAATACTTTTTTTCTTAATGGAACCCTTATGAAATAACAGTTTATACTTTTTTCTCCCTGGTTACTTAAAAGCCCAGGTTTAGGATTTAAGGGTTTGGGGTTTTAGGGTTTGGGGTTTGGGGTTTAGGGGGACTTAAGGCCCTGGGCCGAAACCCCAAGCATAAACTCGAAATCCGGGCTTCAACCGCTGGAAATCTGGATATTGAGTCAGGCTCGTTCAGAATGGTTCCTCCAAGGCACAGTTCTTTATCTTAACCAGTCTAGCATGGACCCATGTGCATGGAGGACTGAGGGAAGGAAGTGGATATAGCATGACAGCGCAACCTTTCTGATGACAACAGTGCGAGGTCTGTCCTTATCCCTCTGGAGCTAGTCGCCTTTGATGATCACTTGTGACAACAGGAGGCAGAACGGCGACAGAGGGGATGACACTAAAAAGTTATGGTGCGTATGCGGCAAGCAAAACAGAGCACCCTAAACCCTAAACCCTAAACCCACAACCCTAAACCCACAACCCTAAACCCTAAACCCTAAACCCTGGTCCGACCTCGAAAGGAGGGCGAAGAGTGGGGCGAGGAGGCGTGGGGCGAGGAGGCGTATCCTGAAGAAGCAACTTAGCCGAGCCGCCGCACCGCGCAGAATAGGGGCCTTATTAGCTGGATCAGGGTTTTAGGGTTTAGAGTTTCTTTCAGTTCCTATGATGTATAGGGGCCTTAAAAGCTAGAATAGGGTTTAGGGTTTAGAGTTGAGAGTTTCTTTCAGATACTAGAAGGATTCTGCAGTAGCTTGCCGTATGGCTACGCCTAGGCCGTTCTGGACATCAAGTCTTGCATTTAGTAACTTGTACTGTTTTGAAAGAACAAAAGTTAACCGGGCCTCCAAGAAACCCCGGCTACGGATTTTCTGTTTAGGGTTTAGGACCCGAGTTTACGTTGTTGAGAGCGCTAAGAGCTGGGTGCCATTGAATGACGTAAACCACAAGGGTCCAACCACACCTCGGGCAAGATTGATGGCATCCAACCTACAGCACTAAACTCTAAACCCCCCATTCTTGAAAGTTCAATAACCCTAACTAAAGCTAAAGCCTAAGACAAACTATACGTTTCTTGCAAACACGACAGAGAGAGGGTTTAGGGTTTCGGCGTTAAGGTTAGGGTCTAGTCCGGGCTTAGGGCTTAGGATGAGCTGTTATATTATATAAGAAGGAGTCAGTAGGAGTGCCAAGAAATTCTTCGCTACACAGTGTTGAAGAAGGTGGGAGTGTTCTTGTTTTGGGAGTTGTGACTTTTCGAGATGGAGCTTGTTTCTGCTTGGGTTTGGGCTTAGGCTCTTGCGGCTCTTGCGGGGAGAAGAGTGCAAGCATAGGCCTCACTCAGCCTGCATAGCCCTAAACCCTAAACTCCCTAAACCCTAAACCTAGCTGATTTGAGCTTTCGGAGCTGTGTGCGGTATCGACAGGAGCTTTCAACAACAAAAAACCTAGCTGAATGTTTCTGCTACAGTTAGGGCACCGGGCGCAGATACCTCAGATACCAGAGGCGAACTGAGGACATTTGGCTTCAGGGTGAAGCTGTAGGGCTGTAGGGTTTCATGATCCTTGCACTGTAAACCCTAAACTTAACCCTGAACCCTTAGCCCTGACTGCGGGAACTTGAACCAGTCTACTATAGGGGCCTTAATAATTAGAATAGGGTTTTGGGGGCCCATTATACTACATTTATAATAAGGAACAGCCAAAATAGTATTGGTAATTATTTAGGCCTCTATACTATAGTACCCTGATAGATTCCTTTTATAGTAGCCCCTATAGACCCTTTAAAACAGGAAGCCTGTTCTAATTTTTAAGGCCCCTACATTAGGGCTCTCTGGGCTTTAGTGGAGGCTTCCTCCCTCGTACTTCACTGCCTTTGCTCGGGGCGTGGAGTCCGAAGAAAAGCTGGCTGCAGTAGCGTGCAGATTGCTAGTAATGACACCCATGGCTTGCCTTGCTTGCTCGTTGTTATTGTATTCTTTGCAACCATCGTTGAATTTGATCGTTTGTTTACGAAAGTTTATCTATGGCTGGTCGCGTTTTCTGTGCGCTTCTGCATGATGGTTCCTTTGCGGATGATTGGGCTATCACTGCCAATGCTGGTAGCATTGTCATTGTTTTTGCTTCAGAGTAGGAGAAACCCTAAACCCTAAACCCGTGTATCAGTAGAAGAAGTACTCGGAGTAGCAGTACTTCTGTGACCTGCTGCTACGTGTGCGAATGTCTTTCCCCTTGCTAGCCTTTACCCTAGAGTTTAGGGTTTAGGAGTTTGGAGTTTAGGGGTTTAGGCGTTTAGGGTGTAGGAGTTTAGGGATTAGGAGTTTAGGGTTTAGGGTTCCTTTGGTAAACATGATCACGGTGGTTGTAGGAAAGAAGCGAGCTTTTCTCCACGACTCCGCGACGCATCACGCCAGAAGGCTTCGTGATCGCTTTCACGTCGCATGCTTAAGCGACAACATGAGGTGGTCCGGGCATGCCGAGCTCCACAAGTTTTCCAACAGCCAAACTGCGAAGCTTAGACCCTGCACCCCTAAACCCTGCGCGCCTTACTGTACTTGCACCCAAGACTTTCGGTTAAAGGCAGCACTGAAAAGCCCCATAACCACTTAAGCCCCATGCCTGAAGCTTGAGCCGGCAACGAGGTCGTTCTTCACACTCTGGTCCCTTTTAAGAGTTGGCAATGGGCCAGTTTTATCATTCCTGTTTCGACTCCTACTTCGAAACGACTGTCAAGTCCCGAACACTACCCGAAGACTGTCACAAGCAGAGGGTTTAAGCTCTGTGGTGCAAGGTTTAGGGTTTAGAGAGAATATGTATCGTTCAGGGCTCATCGAGTTAGCCAGCTTCTTGTTGTTTCTTGGATACTGCAGCTAGGACTGTTGTTGTCGTCATGACGTTTCCACAGTTGCTTCTTGTTATGTGTACATGTTTGAGTTAGCAACTTTGCTATTCCTGTTGCTGCTGTTGTTGTTGTTGTTGCGGCTGCAGCTGCTGCTGCTGTTGCTGCTGCGATTGCTGCCGGTTTTTGATTACGTACCTGCCCAGGCTATCGTTCTTTGCATTCCTCTTGACCTCATCATGCCTAGCTAGCCAGCTAGCCCCAGGAGTAGTACTGCAACTTTCCACTGTTGGTGTTGCTCTCCTATTCCTCGTTCTCATTGTATTCGCAGGCGTTACTAGGGAGCTTGGCTGGATCGGCCCGAAGCGCCTCTTGCGGCACGCTTTCTGCAGTTGGTGTAGGTTTCGGGAATAAGCCTGAACTTTCAATCCCTAAACTCACTAAGCCCTAACAGCCCAAAGCCCTAAATACCTAACTAGACACCCTAAGTTCCGTATGTCCCAACCCCTCAACTCCTCAAACCCCGAAAATTCCGCAGGTTACAATGTTGATGCTGACAGCAACGGCAGTACTGCATGCTTCAGAGCTTAGGGGCTAAAGTGGTAGTAATAGCAATAGCGACAAGCAATCACAGCGATAACAAGACTACTCCCTAAGCCCTGAACCGCAAAATCACCACATCCCATAGTCAACGCTCCGGTCTCCAGAGAGGCGCAGACGGGGAAGGCGAGGAAAGAAAATTCCCGACACCCTACACGGCCCGCCTGAGGCAGCACTGTCGGAAAGCGTGCAATACCATCCACGACGGAGCTGAGCCAGCCCAAGGCCCAAGGCAAAAGCGCAGAGATTTTTGTCATGCTAGCAGCCGACAACTAGTTAGTACCTGGCATGGGCAGTGTTTGTTTTTGTTTGTTTTTTCCGTGCATTTTTCAGCCAGTGCCATTAACCAGTTCCAGTACTGTAAAGCGCCGCCAAAAAGCAGCAACAATAATAAGAAGAACCTAACCTTAAACCCCAAACCCTAAACCGTAAACCTTAAACCCCAAACCCTAAACCCTAAACCCTAAACCCCAAACCCTAAACGCCAAACCCTAAACCCTAAACCCTAAACCCTATTGCAACCAGCCTTCGCTGGGTCGACTCCCCACTATGTAGTGATCACCGGCGAGATGGAGGCGCTCTCAGAAGAAGTCGAAAGCCAGAGACTCCAAAACCCCTTGATTAAGGAAGATCATGGGTTTCTTTAAGGGATCTATAAGGGTTTCTTTAAGGGATCTATAAGGGTTTCTTTAAGGGATCTATAAGGGATCTATGGGGTTTAGGGACTAGGGACTCAAAAACCCCCTGAATATCCTCTTATAATTCGAGCTGTGTTCCTTAATTGAAGGGGTTTTCAGGAGCTAAAGCACCAGGGAACGGCGCTAGAAGCCTGGAGCCCGAAACCCCCACGACGCTAAAGCCTAATCGTGTGCCGCAGGATCCCTAAACCCTAAACTCTAAACCCTAAAACGAAAGTCTTAATTAAGCCCCAAACTAACCCTAAGCTAGAGATTTGGAGTTTAGAGCTCACGGTGAAGCTGTCGGGTTCCGAAGACGGGGTCGGGGGACAGGTTCCGTAGTTTAGGGCTTGGAGTTCGGGGTTTAGGGTCATGAACCCAAGCCCAGGCCTCTGAACCCTAACACTTGCTGGGGTCGGTACAACAAATAATCATAGTAATAACATACCTTAGTATATAGTCTCTAGCCTGCAAATCTCCTTAAAGCTCCATCAAGCCCTTCGACCCCCAGGAACTCACAAATCCGGATGATTTCTTTCCAAGAAATCCCCAACCCTGAACCCTATAACTGCCGTACGTCCCCGTAGGTTTCTTCTCAAGAGCACTCCGAAGTTTGTTTGCTTCCTTCCCATCGCTCGCCTGATGCGAGGGATGACTGACCCACGCCACCTGCTGCAGATAAAAGATTCGCCTTTGGCCTTTTCGGGGGGTTTGGGGGTTCTAGCTCGTGGGCGTTTAGGAGTTTAGGTTGGACGCTTAGTATGCCTTCAGCCCTTTGAGGGGTTTTAGGGGTCCACGTCTTGGTGTCGACGGGGTTTCGCGTGTCAGGGTTCTAGTCACTTCGGGGACATTGGATATTGGGGTTTCGGTCTTCGGGTTTAAAGAGGTTCACTGCAAGCCCAAACCTCCTGAGTCCAGTGAGGGTGCAGGGCTAACGGGCTAACTCTCTACTTCGAGAAGTCCTGCAAAAGCTGTCTAAACTTCAGCGGAATCCGTCCTAGTTTTTGTGACCTTCATTACAGGATCGAGAAAATTGGGGTCTGGTAGGTATTGGTCAAAACGAGGCTTTCGTAGGGTGTTTCAAAGGACGGTACTGCGCAGAAGCGGGGTTTCTGAAAACACGTGGACTTCAACGAAGCTCTTTGAGCTGCGCTTTAAGTTTCAGTGACGGCTGTCGAAGGAAGATGCGAAGTAATGTTGGGCCTAAGTATTTACTACCACTAGTCCTTCGGGTGCAACTATACTATATAGCGGCCCAAAACCCTAGTCTAATTGGTAAGGCCCCTATGTTAGGGTTCACATTCGGGTCCAACAAAACGGAAGTTATGATCCTGTTTTGACAACTGAGAGTTGCTGAGGTTCCCCGCAAATCTACCTCGGAATCGGGCGAGCCTTTTCCCACAAGGTGGAGATAACACGATTGCAAACAGGGTTCAGAAAATCATTCGCCAATCCTAAATAATAGGAATTTTCTCGAGCATCATAATTTTGCCTTATTCTTCCATGCTGTTATATCAACGCCGTGTTCAATCCTCACATGTCAACCCCGAAGACCCTTTCCAACTACAGCCAAATACCCAAACCGCGACACCTAAAACCCTAAACCCCGCAGCCAACCCGAGAGCCTCAAATCCTAAACCTGAAGCCCCTTGGGGTTGTAGGTTTGAGACCACCCCGCCGCCGCGCCATGGCCTTAAAAGCCACATGCTGGGCCGCCGATGCCCTACGTCGTAGCCGCAGTTCGCGAGGTGTGCAGCCGTAGAGCCCTAAACCCTAAACCCCTAAAGCCTCACACCCCCCAAAAAGCCCTCACCCTAAACCCTAAATCCAAAACCTTACACGAAATCGCACCCCACACCCTGCTTCGTAAGTCCTCGAGCCTTCAAGTGAGCCCTAGCGATCGAAGACTGAACTGTAAACACCTCAAAAAATCCCAAGAGCCCTAAACCGTGCCGAAACTTTCGACACCACGGTTGATAATATAAATTCTGCATTATTCATAATGAAGAATATACCTTAATTCCCATAGTCCAGGGTCATTAAGGCAATGCAGGACTTATATCATCAACCGTAAGTCCCAAGGAAGAGCCCCGAGACCGACTTGAACCCTGAAGAAACTGCCTTTTAGGGCTCTGTTTTAGATCTCCTTATATAAGTCTTCATAAAGTAACTTACTTATCTGGGGTCCAGGTAAGCCCTAAACCCTTAAACCCTAAAACCCTAAACCTTTAAGCCTTAACCCTCAACCCCCTCAACCCAAAACCGCTCCAAACGCCCCAGAGATCGCTTTGACGTCGGAGGACTGGCAACCTTCGCTGGGCTGAAGCACAAGGAGCCGTTGTTCAAGTTTTTAATTGGTGCTTTGGATTTCAGGGTTTAGGGGTTTGGCGGTGGAGGGTTTGGGTTTTAGGGGTGGTTTGAATTTAGGGTTTGGGTTCTGGCTTTAGGGTTTGGGTTTGTGTTCAGGATTTAGGGTTTGGGTTTGGGGTTTAGGGTTCAGGGTTTAGCCTTCTGCGGGGTTCAAGAATATTCCTTAACGGTGGAAAAAGCGTGGGCGGATTTCTTTTGTAAAGAGGATTTGGTTCATATGTTGGCGATGCACACCCGGATGCGCACCCGGCGGTTCTGCGGCTCCTGCTGTGGTGCGATGGACATTTTCGACTATAACCGAATGTTTTCCACCGTCCCGCTTGTTGCAGCCGCGACCTCGGGGACGCGTGACTCATTGTGAGGGTTACCATTATATCATTGTGGCAGCATTTTACCTTTCGAAATGTCTAGCGTCGTTCCAGGGCCACACCATGAGGCTTCTCGAGCTTGTCCGTGTGGACTCCTAGTCCTGTCAGTGCATGAGGGGAACTATTTTGATGGTGGCGCCTTGCGTCCTAGCTCCAGCTTCACGGCCTCCTGGTGGTCGTGGTGGTCGTCGTGGTGGCACTGGTGGTCCTGGTGCTGATGGTGGTAGTCCTGGTATCTTCGCGGTGAACATGGTGCCCGGTCTTTCGCTGTTTGGCATCCTACTGTAGTTTTCATTATTAAGTGCTCCACTGTTTTACAGGGCTCTGTTCGTTGTTTTGCAGCAACGCATCCGCTTGTAGGGTATCTTGTAGCCCAGTAGCCGTTGAAATGATGCGAAGGGTTCGGCATTTGTTGTCCATCCGACAAGCTCTTGGACTGGAAAGCCCACGAGGTAAGCTTAATGCGCCCCTCCACAACAAATCCAACCCTGAACCGATGGCCTGAGGCCGTAGCCTCCTGCACTGCACATATCTGCTCTTCACATAGCTTGAAGTTCACACCCTGAGCCCCCAAAGTTGCCCGAAACCGTAGACCCTAACCCCTAAACCGTAAAGGCGCGCTTCGTGCATGAGCCGCACATCCACAAGGTCGATCCCGCTCAGGCCTGTTCCTTGCTTTGTTGGGGTTTTGAAGCCTTTTATGGGGCTTTTGTAGGCCATACTGCAGTAAGACGAAAGCTTGACCTCCTCGCGGTTTTTTTCCAAAGAGACCCCATTCGCCCGTAGAATCCCCAAAATAGGAAGCCCACCGGGCACTCCTCCGGAACGTAGAAGTAGCGTATTTTTATAACGGAATATTAAAACTACTCTGCTAGCCAGGCCACGCAATTTTCAGCCTCCGGGCACTCTGCTTCTACGCAAGAGGTCTTCAGACAAGACAGGTCCAGCAAGTCCAAACTTGTGTCCTCCCGATGTATCACGGTTTCAGGATTTTAACGGTTTTCGGTTGAGGGTTGAGGGCTCTAAACCTTTTTCAAGGACTTCAAAAGATTCAGTACAGGGGCCTAGCCTTTTGGGTGAGGAACTCATGGCTTTCTGGCTTCAAGGATTTAGGGAAAGGGTTTAGGGAGGGGCAGGGGGAGGGGTAGAGGGNGGGGTTTAGGGTTTAGAGTTGAGGGCTTGGGGTTCAGGGTTTAAGGGTTCCTTTAAGGGTTTAGGGTTTAGAGTTGAGGGCTTTGGGGTTCAGGGTTTAAGGGTGCCTGAGGGTTTGGGGTTCGGGGTGGACGGTGTGGGATGTGGGATTTTGAATTGGGAGCTCAGCCTTTCCAAAGCCTTCTAACCAAGCCTTTGGCCTAGGTCTGGGGCCTGAGCAGTGTCGACATCATGATTTACAAACCTGCACAGAAAGGAGAAAAAAACGGAAAGCACGCTGGAAACGAAATGGACAACGGAAGACAGAACGGACACGAGAATGGATGGCCATGTGCCAAACAGAAAGCAGAGCGGGCAAGCAAAAGGAAACAAACACTGAAGACGAATTGCATTTTTTTGCTGAGGTGGATTGTCCAACCCTAAACCACCTTGAAACCCCGAAACCCTAAACACTACTCCCCAAACCCCGCGACCTCCGCCTTTTTTTTCAGAGGCCCTCCCTGTCCTGCGGCTTGTGAGTGAGGATGGCCAGCTACAGGCCAGGCTTTGCAAAGTATGGAGGTCAGAAGAATTAGCTATGTATCCCCTCTAGTGCTTAGATAAGTAAACTGTACCATAAGATACCAGAAAGGTAAGACACCGAAGCACGTAAAGTGCTTTAGGGTTCCGGGTTTAGGAGCTCTCCGAATGGGTTCTTGGAGGGCCTTTGGATTTCTACGGGGACCTACATGACTACTTAGTTATTCAGTCTCCATGTAGCTTGAAATGATGCCCTGCAACGTACAAATCTTCGGGATACTCGTGGGAACAGCAGAATCGCAGACCTTGAAGCCCTGCACCCTAGTGCGCTGCTCTGGGTCTTGACATGAGCCCCGTTCGCATTCTCGACCACCGAATTTGGTTCGCGGTTCAGGGGTTTAGGGTGTAGACGGGTGTAGGGTTTAGGTTTTAGGGCTTTGAGGGCGGAGGCCGGACCGCTCAAGGAGCAGGTTTCAACAGGGTATCGAGTTTTAGTGGCAATTAGAAGCGTTTTTTTTTAACAAGTGGAGTTTAGTTGGTAGATTGGGAGTGGTTGTGATTAGTGGTATTATATGAAGTGGTTTATAGGGTTAGGGGTTTAGAGAAGCTTTGGCTCAGGTTGACAGCCTTCCCTGCAGCCTGGAGCAATATCTGGACATGTACAAATGCATGCTGACGCTGGGCCGAAACCCTGCGCCCTCGAGTCGTGGGTTTGGCTTGGGGGTTTCGGGTTTTCCGTGTGGCTGTTTTTAGGCTTGCGGGCTTGGTGCTTTAGGCTGATTTCGGGTGTTTAGCTATCAGAGCGAATCAGAGCCAGTCTGTGCTTGCCTTCTAGTTCTCTCCCCCCATGGCTTCTGAGGGAGTGCATTGAACACCCAACCCCACATATTCCGCAAGCCCGAAACCCCAAACCATAAACACACCGGCAAAGCTCAAGTGGAGCTCAGGAAAGTCTCTGTGGTGGATCAGGTCATGAACTCCCTGCAGCGACAGGCGCGCTGGAGAAAAACGCTTGCTGGTATGGGGCTACCAGAGAAAAC
Organism: Symbiodinium sp. clade A Y106; assembly: GCA_003297005.1. Taxonomy (NCBI): domain Eukaryota; class Dinophyceae; order Suessiales; family Symbiodiniaceae; genus Symbiodinium; species Symbiodinium sp. clade A. Next base: position 16,981 of record BGNK01005655.1, read on the forward strand.
AGAGCACATTCCCAAACCCGAAACTGTTCTAACCTGGGACACCCCAAAACCCTCAAAACCCCAAAGCCCTTCAACAAAAGACCCTAGTCACCTAATCCCCGATTCCCACAATCCTAAACCCCAACACCCTATACCCCAACGTCGAGGAAGCTTTGCCTTGCATACTGCATAACGAGACATGTTTCGAGACAGCATTTGCCGAACTTCGGTTGATGATATAAATCCTGCATTACCCATACTAAGGGATATACCATAATTCCCATAGTTTAGGGTCCTTAAGGTAATTATATTATCAACAGTTCGTCGCGTTGAACTCATTCAAGCTCCCCTTGAACCTTTGTGAAGAGCATGGTGAATAAAAGTGTAACGAGGCCCATGAAGACCTCAACAAATTCTACGAGACGTCTAAGTTGGACCTCTTCAGAACATTGTCAGACAACTAGCCTTAACTCTAAACCCCTAAGCCCTAAACCCAGAAACCCCTAAACCCCTAAACTCCTAAACCCTAAACTCCTAAACCCTAAACCCTAAACCCCTAAACCCTGACCAATAAGAGCCCCCTACCGAGCCTTTCAAAAAATCTGCAGAACGGAAGGGCCGGATCTCCTTCTACATGACCGGCATCGGGGAGGAAGCAGCGCAGGCTCGGGGTTTAGGCTTTGGGGACGTTTATAAGAGTTTAGAGTTCAGGGTTTAGGGTTTAGAGTTTAGGGTTTAGAGTTTAGGGTTTGTGGTTTAGAGTCTAGGGTTCAGGGTGTAGGGTGTTGGGCGAAGGGCTCAGAGTTCTGGGCTAGGGGTTTCGGTTTTTACACCACTAGTAAGACCCTAAACATACCATAATCAAACATAGGTAATTATTAAGGCCCCTATATCCTTAAATCCCTTATAGTTCCCTTATAGTAATCCTTATAGACCCCCTTAAACGGAACCCCCAAAATAGAATAGGTAATTATTAAGGCCCCTACACTAGACCCTAAACCTTTTCCTTTGCAGTGCTAGGTGGGGCCTGCTGCGGCGCTTCACAAGGACCCATGCTTTTGTTTGGGGGTGCTACGGGTTTAGGGAGTCAGGGAACTAGGGTTTAGGGTTTGGGGTTTAGGGGGTTAGGGAATTAGGGTTTAGGGTTTAGGATTTAGCGTTTCTGGGATGTTGGGGTGTAGATCTTCGGGCGAGGGTTTAGGGTTTCGGACTTAGGCCTGGCTCGGATTGGCATTCAGGGGTTAATTGGGGTTTGGTGCGTGGGTATTTGAGTATCTCTTGCGGTATCATGTGAGCTTGGTAGGCTTGGGACATCTTTGATTGCAGATAGCCATAATAGTAAGGTCCAGTTAAAGACTCTGGCCAGGGGTCTTTCTGGATCAAGCTATTTGAAGGTAGAAGAAGAACAGCTGTATATGAGCGAACAGACGGCAGCAGCAGATACAGCTGCAGCTGCATCGAAAGCAGCAGCAGCTGGAACGAGCCAGCCACGGCAGCCGCAACAGCCAATCGGACCACGACGGCAGCGGCAATACCAGCAATCATCATAATATCAGCAGGTTTCTTGATTGTTCAAGCTGTACGTGTCCGGCATGACTGCTCAAGCCACTGGTCTATTGCATTAGATGCTTTCACCATCGTGCGCGCTTGTCCTTCAGTATTCCCGAATGAGCCCATGCGTTCAGGCTTCAGCCTAAAGAGATCTGTGGAAAACAGGACGACGTGATCTGGGCCCAATACAGGGAGCTCGGCACCTTCATGCGCCTTGGTTGCCATTGGGGATACACTTCCTGACACGGAGATGCTCAATCAAGAGGAACCTAGCGAATGGCTTTTGCAGGGAGCAGACGACAGCTTGAGGAACCACCGCTTGGGGTGTAGAGGTTGAGGGTTCTCATGGGTTTGGACAATTTTCAGCTTGAAGAGGTTTCAATCTGGTGCTCGCTGTCACTTCAAAGTTCAGGGCTTCAGTTCTGAATTTCGCCTGAAAGTCAGAAAGTCTCAAACCCGCATGTGTCTGGCATCAGATCAAATATGTCTTGCGCAGACAGCGGTGTGAAAGAGGTGCAGGAGGGCTTGGGCAATCCAGGAGAATTCCGAAACAATAACTTAGCAGCTGCTTCGGTAACCTAAGAACGTTTTGGGCCTATAGAATCCTATCATCACAACAGGGTTTAGGGTTCAGGGGGGCTTGCAGAATCCTACGTTGACCAAGGCATGAGAACCCAAAGTTCTGCAGCTATTTCGGAGGCCGAGAAAGGCCTCGGGCCCTCGAGATGGGCAGTGGGTTTAGGGTTTGGGGTTTAGGGTTTAGGGTACCCCAAATAATAGGTGCCGTATTATAATAGGGACCCAACGGGTGAGCATAATTTGTGACAGCCACCCACATGGTTCAGGCGCTGTAGACGCCTGATTACTGAGCTTCGTTTCTTCAAGGGCCTTTTTATTCGGGTCCGTACTATAAAAATGTTTAAAGGACGGGGGTGTATATGGGTGAGGGGTCTACCCTGATGGCTTGCCTGCCGGAGAAGAGGAGCCTGGCTGTAGCAATGTATGGCTTTATTGTAGTATTATTTCCTTCTGTAGTCCAGGTATGATTGTATCACAATCAATACACCAAACCCCAAACCGCCTTTCTGTAAGGTCCGTTCCGTTGATCATTCTATCATTGACAGCCTTGCCTTTAAAAACACAGTGTAGCTAAAGAGAAGCGCACCTGAAACCATGCATGCCCCAAACCCCAGAAACCCCAAAACCCGAAAAACGCTAAAACCCTACAACCCTACAACCCTACAACCCTAAAACCCTAAAGCCCTAAAGCCCTCAACCCTAAACTCTATGAGCCCGAAAGCCCTCAACCCGAGACTCTGAGCTCTAAACCCTAACCGCTAAACCCTAGCTTCTACACATCAAAAGCCCGATGTCCGAAACCTGCAGCATCCCTTCCGAATCCTCCGTATGCAATCCTATAGAAAATTGGCCCTTCATGAAGGAACGGTTTAGGGTTTAGGGTTCGGGGCTTAGGGTTTAGGGTGTAATTAGGGTTTTTCAACGATAAACTCCGAGGTATCGCGGCTTCTCTATCCAGCAGATGGTGTCGCAGTGCTTCAGTCGCTTCTTGGCTGCCGATGAGCCGAAGTTTTCAGGGGCATTTGTGAAGGTTTAGGGCTTATGGGTTTAGGGGTTAGGTTAAGGGTTTAGGGGTTTGGGGTTTAAGGTTTAGGGTTTAGATTTAGGGTTTAGTGTTCAAGGATTTTGGATTTAGGGTTTAGGGTTTAGGGATGTTCATAAAGGGTCTTGCAAAAGGTTCCATAAGGGTTCTGAACAGGTCCTAGAGAATCTCAGTGCCGTTTTTGATTTGGGTTCTGGGGTCATTGTTTTAAGTACTGGTTTGGGCACTTAATTTTTTTCGTGCTTTAGGGTTTGGACGCTCCAGAATTTCGGCTTAGGGCGCCGCCGATGTTCATCTGCAGGTTTCGACGAGCCAGGCAAGGGCCGGCAAATGCCGGTCCACTATTGTGATGCGAGCATTGGCATGCAGGCAGGGACCTAAACCCGAAACCCTGATTTCGGATCTGGGGTTTTTGTTGAGAAATGATGGCAAGTTGCGGCCGATATAGAAATCGTGGTGCGGGGTCCTAGCGATGGGCGATGTCATGTGCCAGCAGCCCCTATGTTACACCGTGCCGCAGGCTATCACCTCACCTTTGGGAACGCAGATTCCTCAGGTGGGCATGGGGAAGCGCGGGGCTCTCTGTGGTTGTAAGTTGCTTTAAAATCTACAGGTTCATCGTTGCTGTAAGCGTCCCTTTAAGCGATCTTTAAAGGAACTCTTAGGGTTTTTGGCTTCAGGGTTTGGATTTTGGACCTTTGGGGTTTGTGGGCTTATAAGACACGCGAAGAGAAGCCTTCCAAACCTTCCGCCGGCTCGAGGTTTGGTGACTTAGGTTGGCTCTCAACTAGCCAGGGTTTAGGGTTTAGGGTTGCTGACGGCACCCTGTTCGTTCGGCACTAAGCTTTGAGACATCAGCCTCCGCGATCGAGAATCGCTATTCCGGAGCCTTCACCTGAAGACCCCCACCGCCACTTCAGGAACCTTGGGTCCCGCCAAGGGGTTTAGGGTTTAGGGTCTAAAGGTGGTTTAGGGCTTAGGGTTTAGGGTCTAAAGGTGGTTTAGGGCTAGGGTTTAGGGTTTATGGGGGTTGAGGGTTCGGTTCAGGGCTTAAAGGGGCTTAGGGTTCAGGGTTTATGTATAGGTGTTAAGGCGTTTAGAAACCGAAGCCCGGGAGCCCTAGCCCGCAAGTCTCCAACAGAAGCACGACCACTTGGAGGATCAGGGGACTTGGTAAGTAAGGTTATAAGTACCTTTATTGGGTTTTTAGGATGTTTTTAGATATTTATAACTATACTTGCCGTATTTATAACTCCAGCTACTAAGTGCCAGGTGCCACGATCCTTCAAGTATTCTCAGAGTCCGACGTCCCGCCAAAGCCGCAAGCAAGTGCAAGGTTTCATCGGTTTTTACTCCCTAAACATCCTAAGCACCCTAAACCCCTAAACCTTAAGCCCCCCAGCAATTCGCATCATTTTCGGTGCGACTCGGCTTCGAGAACCTCATCTTGCTTCACGCTGAAGTCACAGCTTCTTGCAACCACTCGCAACAATAGCAGCAGATACTGGCAACAGCATTTGCTCCCTAAATCAAAACATTCCTACCCTCAAAATCTTGGCTGTAAACTCCAAACACTAAGCCCCAAGTTCTAAGTGATAGGCATAAAGACAAGCCAGCTCATCTACGTCTTTTTTGGCTGGGAAGGTGGGCGCTGCACTGCAGCTTAGAGTAGAACTATAGATAAGAGTTTCGGCTTCAGGGTTTAGGGTTTTGGTGATAGTTAAATCGTAGTCAACCCCGAAGCCCTAAAGAAAAGAAAACACGGCTTAGAGCGAAGCTGCCGCGGAACAGGCCGTGGGTGCTGGCTATGGCTTCCGCATCTCCGGGGAGCGCAGGGTGCGCCCAGGGCTGAAACACCTTCTGGGTTTTAAAGTTCAGCATTTAGGCTTCAGTCGAATCTGTTTGCTAGTTGTCCTTCGATTGTCGTAGGCATTGGCAGCACATGGCCGAACATCATGCTGTTTGTTAGCCATAGGAGATCCCTAAGGGTGGACAAAGAGAGCGAGACAAGAGTTCCTGTGAAGCAGAAAGAGGAATAGACGGACGAGAGAGAGCGAGAGAGACAGAACGACTTGTGGCACAAGAGGGGGGAGGGATGGTGACGGTGATGAAAGGACACATGATGACCATGATGTTGTATGCTAGTGCTCGTTGTCAAGATTTATATACGGGCTACATCTACTTCTTCAGAGGGCCCAACGGCTCAACATCGCCTCCAACTCCGAGTGAACGACCGAAGCCCTGAATCTAGGATCCTGAGTTTGCTCAGCTTAAATATTGTTAACATATTACTGGTATTCTCGACAGCATGTTCGAACTTTTGGGATTTCAATGATTTCTGTTACTACTATTGTTGAACTCTCGTTAAACTTGCTATCAACATTATCACACAAGAAATCGATGCTTACTGTTACTATGACAGCAAAGCAGCTCTGGTGAAAGTCCAAGCAGCTGCCAGGTGGGCGTTGCGTTCTTCGGCGAGGGCGCAGCTTCTGAGGGTGACTTTGCCGTTGCTTTGCTCCTCGGACAACAACGAAGAGGTGAGAAACTTGAACAGGCCCCAAGCCCGAAACTCCAAGCAGTTTTGTGCCTGTGGTCCACCTTGGCAATTACATTATTTTCTGGATTTCGGGTACTGAAAAGCCGACAGCCATGCACGACCAGCATGTGCAGACGTAGACCCACACACCGCCAGGCTTCAAAACCAAGAATAGGAACAGTGCCAAAGAATAGCGCAACAAACGCATGAAGGAACCCTTGAACGAGCCCTCACGGAAACCCAAAGGCAGACCCTTAAAGGAGCCCTTTAAAGGAAACCGTAAAGATGTGCCCTCGACACATAAAGCCCGCAACTCAAAACCGAGACTGTTCGGTAGTTGTCCTAAACCCTAAACCCTAGAGCAGCACCCCAAGCCTTAACCCTAAACCCTAAGCCCTGAACGCAACATCCTAAATCCGTCCTACAGTGTCCTGTAGAGACCCGAAAGCCTATAGACCCTAAGCCCTAAACCCTATAAGCCCTAAACAGTACCCAACTTGGAGGGTCAGGGGACTTAGTAACTGGTTATTTTAGGGACTTATAAGTACCATAACCCCAATTAGGGGTCCCTTTTAGGGTACTTATAAGTCTACTTACTACCTACTTACTAAGTCNCTTAGTAACTGGTTATTTTAGGGACTTATAAGTACCATAACCCCAATTAGGGGTCCCTTTTAGGGTACTTATAAGTCTACTTACTACCTACTTACTAAGTCCCCCGACCCTCCAAGAAGGGACTAAAGCCGAGCTGGGCTGCCTAAGGAACTTCGCTGCTACCCTACAGTCGCAGGCTCGCTTTGCTTTGGAAGGGTGGGGCTCCAGATCCGTATATCATATCGTATCATACTATAGTACACTATATCATATCATCTTATATTATAATCATATCATATCATACTATAGTACATTCTATCATATTATAGATTATGTTAAGTTCTATGATGTGATCTGATATTATAGCAGTTTATTCTCTTATGATAATATTATATATGAACATAGGGGTCTGAATACCTAGCGACGTTGTTCATTAGTCAGGTCCTCTTCATCTGCCGCAACAACGGCTGGGCCATTTCGACGCCTGCAGAGGACGTCACTGGAAACTCCCAAAATACCCTAATTTAGAGAACTATCCCTCGGGGCCTTTAAGACATTACCTACAACCCCTGGATGAAACCGGGTAGAAAGCATTTAAGATGCACGAAAATGCTCCTGTAAAGCCCGTCAGCAGAGCCTAATCCAACCTATAAGCAGCTTCTATGAAACCCTGCTAAACCTTGACCCTAAACCCTACAAGCCCATTCGAGGAGCAGTACGCCGGAGATGGCATCGCTGCAAGAGCACTGGCCTACGGCATGTCGTGCATTCGTGTGGACGGCCGCTTGATTAATGGTTCTCACTCTTCTGTTCTTTGGTTACGGTTTTTCAGTTTAGGGCTTTTGGTTGGGGTTTAGGATTAAGGCTTTTCTCGTTCGTGTTTAGGGTTTAGGGCTTAAGGTTTCTATCTAGGTTGCGATGTGAAGGTTTCGGGTTTTGGATGTTGCTAGAGCTCTAAGCCCGTTACGCGTTAGGTATGGCCAAATCTAAAACTCTTTAACCCGAAATCCTGACAGCCTTCAGCCCTGAGGCCTTAAACCCTGTAGCCCTTACTTCAATCGGAGGTCTAGGCAGGTCTACGGTCTGGGTTTGTCTAAAACCCTTTAGGGGGTTTAGGGTTCAGGTGGGCTCTACAAGGATTCTACAAGAGGTTCTACAAGGGTTCTATGAGGGGATGCTAGGGTTTCTAAGACGTAAAACAGGGGTGCGTAACGGTCCGTGCCGCGCGGGAGCGGCAGATCACGGCTGCAGGACTCGAGGATCTGACGATCCAGGGTGCCTGCAGCCGACCAGTACATCCAATTGTTTTACGCACGTTCAGGGTTTGGGGGATTTAGGGTTTAGGGTTAAGGATTCAGGGTTCGTACAGGGTTTAGGAGTTCGGATCCACTCTTTAGGGTTTTGGATGTAGGATTTATGGTTCAGGATTTAGAGTTTAGGACTTGGGGTGGGTTTTAGGGTCCAGTTACGATGGGTCTTCTCTCGACGAGTTTTCACCAGGCTCCAAAGGCCGAACTGATTCTTCCCTCTGTCGACCCAGAGGGCCCAATACCCCTTAGTTAACGAATATACCTTAAATTACAAGGGTCTCAGGGCCTTTGAGGGGTTTATAGGGTTTTATAGGGTTCTATTAAGTAACATACCATCATTATTTAAGCTAGAATCCTTATTTAAAGGGCATTGGGCTCTCTGGGGACGAGGCAGTTCCGGTTCTTGTGCGGACTGTGGCGCAGCATGTATTCGCATGAAAGGTGGGTACAGGTTTTGCGCAGCAGTCGGTTTTTGGGATAGCTGCGTACGACCAAGAGATAAGATTGATTCGATGAGTAGTGATAGTGAGATAAACTAATGGACCGACATATCGGGACAAAAGACTACCGTGGTAATAGACAGATCAACCAGGTAGATGGCTAAAATTATCTTGTTAGTGACGAGGAGCTCGAATCGTCGGGCAGTTTCCGAGCTCTTGCAGATTCATGAAACAGCCCGGAAGGCTACGTACCCCTAGACAACCCTACACTCTAGACCCTACACCCTCAAGCTTATTCCCAACCCCTAAAATCCTGCTCTTGGGGTAGGTTTACTCTGTGGAAGGCTGCACTCGGGTCTTCTGACTCTTAGTGAGAAGAACCGGGGGCCCAAAACCTTAAATCCTGAGCCCCAAATTGGGATGTAGGGCTTAGGGTTTCGGGTTTAGGGCCTTAAACCCTAAATCCTCAACCCTAAACCCTGAACCCTGAGGTTTGGGGTTTAGGGGAAACCTGATCTCGACAACTCCTTTTGTTACTAAGGAAACGACCTTGCCGCTGTTTACGTCGCCACCAAGGAGGTCCAGATCTCCCCACCAGTGAGCCCTAAACCCTAACTTTCGGGTTCCTTTAAAGGGCTCGGCCTTAACACTCTAATTCGAGGAAGACTTCTTAATGGTGGATGTTGTAGCCCTCCGTGGAAGTTCAAAACACAGCATTCTGAACCCTGAAAGGGCTTTGGCTTTGAGTTTTAGGGTTCAGTGTAGTATAGGCTGAATAGGGTTTTTGGGTGTATGATGGTTTAAACTGTACGGCTCACAAGGGGGTGCTGTTTCGAGCTATTGAGACTGGTGTTTTGGGTTTAAGGTTTGAAGGTTGTTTCTTCTGAAACAACCTTGAAACCTTCGGGGTTTAAGGGGTATTGGGTTTGGCAGTACCCACGCGGAATCTAAATTGGATGGGTTTCGTAAAGTCAGGGGTCCTCATGGTAAGGATTACTTTAAATTCCTCACAGCTCCCAAGATACCCAAAGCCGACGGACGCCACAGTTGCGATGTGTTCGATGAGTTTGAGGGCTCCTTATTATAATTACGTCTAAGCCCTGCTCCGATCATCAAGACCCCTGTATTAGTTTAGGGTTTAGGGTTTAGGGGTTTAGGGTTTAGGGTTTAGGGTATTCCGTAATGCGGATCCCGCAGTATGCCGTGGGCTACTTCATCTTGAACCCCAAGCTTTGCAGGAGTTCACCCACCATGCAAGAAGCTTTCGAAGGTGTAGGTTCAAGCGGTTACGAAAGCGGTTTTAGCCGATATGCCGGGCAACTGCAACCATGACCCATACTAGGGGACCTATAACCCCGCTTACGACTACCCTAAACCCCAAACCCTAAACCTGCAAGCCCGAACCCTAAACCCTACACCTTAAACCCTAAACCCCATGCCCTAAACCCCCTGCCCAAAACCCAAAACCCTAAACCCTAAACCCTAAGCCCTAAACCCAAAAGGCTCGCGAGCTGAGCTTGGAGGGGAGGCCAGTGCTCCTAGAGCTGATGACGCCGCTGGGCAGGGTTTTGCGGGTTTTGGGGGTTTCGGGTTTAGGGGTTTAGGGCTGTAGGGGTTTAGGGTTTTGAGATTTGGGGGTCTAGGGTTTAGGTTTAGAGGTTTGGGAGTTTAGGGTTTAGGGATTTGGCGTTCTAGCGTTCGGAGGTTTGGTGGAGATTTTGGGGGTTTAGGGTTTGGAGGTTTGGGGGTTTAGGGTTTAGGGTTTAGAGGTTTGGGGGTTTAGAGTTTAGAGTTAGAGGTTTGGTGGTTTGGGGGTTCAGTTCAGGGTGTGGGGGTGGAGGGGTTTTGGAGGGCCCTTTTGTGCTTTTTGGAGGCTTATGGCTTACTGCGCTTAATCCTTCTTTTGGGGTTGGTCTAGGTTTTATTAAATGGGGTTTTGGAAACAAGTTTTTGGTGCTTTGCATACTCCAGGTCCTTGTAGCCACGATCCATTTGTCTTGGTTCTATCTGACACGGCGGGTTTAAGGGTTTAGGAGTTTAACGGAGCATGGCTCGGGGTTCCACTTTCTAGATCCTTACGGGGGTCTGGGCTCTTCTATTTTCTTAAATGCATGACCATGCAGACGGGAAAAGCTCTCGCAGCCTAGCATATAGGCCCTTGAACCCTATATATATATATATATACCCTTTAAGGGACCCTATGCAGCTGGCTTTGAACCGGCCCCAGGGGGCCGTTGGAACCATTGGAATCAGCCTTGGCTGCCGTCGCGGGCAGAGACGCAGGCAGCTTCAGTGCCACAGGCAGCGCGGCACGGGATGCTTGTTTAGGGTTTAGGGTTTAGGGTTTAGGGTAATATAGGGGCCTTAATTCGCTCGCTTGGCGGATGTGCCCATCGCTTTGGGCCTCGGCCAACATCGCCTACCTCAAGGGGATGGACTGGATCGGCGGGCCGCAGGGTACTTCACAGAACCATTGCAGAAGGGAAAGGTGAATCTTCTTCGGCACGTCGTGGAATGCAGAAACACTGGGTTCTGGAGTGCCATGCTTGAATACTTTTTTTGGTACCTGTTCCTTTAAAGAACCATTATGAAATAAAAGTCTATACTTTTTTCTCCCTGGTTACTTCAAAGTCCAGAACAACGATCGTTCCAGGGTTCATGGTTTAGGGTTTCGAGTTTGGATTTCAAAAAGTTTCGTGCTCTTCTTCATTGCCGAGTTGAGGGCTTAGTGCTTAGGGGACTTAGGGGTCGTTCTTTTGGGGTTCAGACTTTAAGGGTTTAGGATTCAGGGTTTAAGGGCTCAGGGTTATTCAGGGTTTGGGTCGAACCCTCGGTGAGGTTTGAAGCTTCCAACCCAGAGCCCACTTGGAGGGTCGGGGGACTTAGTAATTGGTTCTTTTAGGGACTTATAAGTACCATAACCCCAATTAGGGGTCCCTTTTAGGGTACTTATAAGTCTACTTACTACCTACTTACTAAGTCCCCCGACCCTCCAAGCAAGGTATCGCCAAGGCCACCACAGCACCTCCGACGATGCGGGGAGGCTCCTCTTGCGTTTACGCTTTAGGGACACCCTCCACCCCAAACCCCACAAAATAGTAGGCTATGATGCCTTTGTTAGAGGGTACGACCCCCAAAACGTAGGTCAGGAATCCCTTGGTAGGGTTTAGTTTAGGGCAGGGCTTGGAGTTGCGAAAGAGCCGTCGCAGGTCTGATGAGCAGCTGTACCAATCCCTGCAGCCCTACCTACTATATAAGCGTTGGAATACTTATTAACAGTATCCCCCTGACAGTATCCCCCTGCAGAGCCCTTAAAACTCCCCTACTATATAAGAGTCGGAATACTTATTAACAGTATCCCCCTACAGTGCCCTTAGAACTAACTAAACCCTAAACCCTACAGCAAAGCCTAAACCCTAAACCCCTCAACCCTAAACCCTAAACCCCCTAAACCCCTAAACCCCAGCATACAAGCCCTACTAAAACCTGAACCTCATCGGAAGGTACCGTGACTCGGGCAAAGTCAAAAGCATGGCCCGCACGGGACTGGAGCCGATCAGCCGCTCAAGACTGGTCTTGAAGGCCGACGGAGGGCTCAGGGAATTTATAGGGTTTTGTGACGGATCTATCTATCTACCTACCTATCTATCTACCTATCTATCTACATATATATATACTTATGTACGTATGTCCATATATATATATATATGTATGTATGTATGTATGTATGTATGTATGTATGTATGTACGTACGTATTGTATGTATGTATGTATGTATGTATAAACAGATACTATATGTGTGTAACATGCACATAGGCCTTTCCAGGGGAAGTATAGGGTTTTGCAGGTATTGAAGGATGATCTAGGCTCATCTGTTAGATGGATCAGCAAAGTTAGAATCTGACCCTCTGTTTGTTTGATGAGCTGGACAACTAAGTTCGTAGGGTTATACAGGTAACAGTCAGTAGTGCTCTTCATGATCCCCATACCCTGAGAGTTCCGGGGTTAAGGCCCACGTCCTAGAGTTGAAGGGGGGTTGTTCCCCTGGGAGGTGCCCATGTTGAGCAGTAGTTTAGCACCGGAAGAACCCCACTAACAGGTTCTCAAAGTGTCGAGGGTTTTTGCATACGATATTATGGGTACACCCTGAACCCTGAACCTCAGGCGAGGCTTTCGAAGAGCCCTGGATGTCAGGCGTGGGTCTACCCTGGTTGGTTGAAGCTGACATGGAACCCAACCCTAAAGTTGTAAGTTTTAGCTCACACATGGACCCTTTTCCGATTGCTGGTGCACCGTTTTCGTTTTTTGATCATGTAACCATGTATGTGTATAATATTTTAAGTTATTTCATCGGGACTCACTGACACTGATTCCAAACCCTTTCTTGCGGGATGGTAGAAACACGGCTCTGTGCTTGTTTGCGGAAAGTCCAACTCCGGACTTGCCGGCGTTTTTGCAAACCTTCCTCTACGCATATACATAGGGTAAAACTTACGTCTTGTATATACGCACATACTTAGGGTAAAAGGAATTTAAGCTAAACTGTATATATATATACATATATATATATGTATATACATATATATAGGTACACACCCATACATAAGTATGCATATATATATATATGTAGAAATTTATGTATATATGTTCCTAAGGTCCTGCCTGTACCGAAAGAGACTTGGATGGTCGTAAAGCCGTCAAATTTCGGTAAATGGACAGCAGGAGGCCAAGATGTGGGACGATGCCCAGGAAGAGGAGCTGAAAGGAAGATATCGGCAGGAGCCGCGATCGTTGCCAGTGTTTAGATTTGCAGTCGCAGACGTACTCGTAATTCGTCGTAGTAGTAGTAGTAGTACTGGTAGTAGTAGTAGTAGTGGCAGTGGTAGTGGTAGTGGTAGTAGTAGTAGTAGTAGGCGCCCCCCCCCCTACCAACCACCCCCCCCCACATACTCCTCTAACACACATCCGCTTTACTCGGTATTTACAGNGTCGAATCCGCAACTCCAGTTGCTGTCGCAGTTTTGGGGCTTGAGCCTCTGCAACTTCACCGGTTGTGACAGCTGACGCAAATGAGCCTCGGGAACTTATGCAACTGTCACAGATAGGGGGCCTCAGCCCCTGCATCTGTGACAGTTAAGGCAAGTGAGCATCGGCAACTTCTGCAACTGTCACAGACAGGGGGGCCTGAGCCCCTGCATCTTCTGCAGATATAATTTTCGTTGATGATGACGATGACGATGGGTTGAGGCGCCAGGTGGTTGGTAGGGGGGGGGGCGTGGCTAGTAGTAGTAGTAGTAGTAGTAGTAGTAGTACTAGTACTAGTACTAGTACTAGTACTAGTACTAGTACTAGTACTAGTACTAGTACTAGTAGTAGTAGCAGTAGCAGTAGCAGTAGCAGTAGCAGTAGCAGCAGCAGTAGCAGTAGCAGTAGCAGTAGCAGCAGCAGCAGCAGCAGTAGCAGTCGCAGCACCAGCAGCAGCAGCAGGAACAGTAGCAGTAGCAGTACCAGCAGCAGTCGCAGCAGCAGTAGCAGTAGCAGTAGCAGGTTGCGGTAGCGGCAGGATAGAGGCAATGGCAGCAGCTTTAGCAGTAGTACGACGGCAAGAGGGTGCCCTATTCGTGTACGATTGGTGCTACAGATAGTACTCTTGTCCGCAACGAGCTTTGCTGATGGTCCGATTGCTGTTATTATCTTCATGCGTAGTGATGAGGCCCATTGTGTGGTGCGGGGAGATCTTCATGGCCAGTTTAGGGTTTCGCTGGAGTCACTCGGTGGTATCTGTAGGCTGCTGTGCTGCAGGACTGTCCTGTAGGGCACATGTTCCCTCCGTCAGGGTTTCCTTGGAGTGATTTGGCTGTAGGCTGCAACTATCCCTTGGGCTCTCCGGGTATTCAATCCCCAGACCTCAACCCCTAAACCTTAAACCCTTCCTCCCCACAGTAGTGGGCTACCGTTAAATGCCCTAAACGTTAAACCCGAAACCCAAAACCCGAATCCCAAAGCCCTAAACTAAACCAGAAACCCTAAACCCTCAACCCCCAAAACCCTTAAATCCCCAAAAACCTCCACCCTGGAAGGAGGTCATGGAAGCTCTCAAGGTTGCCGAGAGCAAGCCCTTTGCGTCCGTCAAGGACGCTCCTTTCAGGTTTAGGGTTTTAGGCTTTACGGTTCCAGGGCTCAGGGTTTAGGGTTTGGGGCTTTGGTTTTAGGGTTCAATGATTCAGGGCTTTGGGTGTAAGTAAGGTTTTAAGGGTTTAGGGAATGGGTAGTGGGTTTAATAGTACTAATACTACTCCTCAGGGTTCCGGAAAAAGTATGTTGTAGTTATAGTGCAGTATGGTATATCTCACGACGACGAGTACCACAGGTGCTACTACTCTGTGTTCTTCGCGACGACGATTGTTAGCTTGAAGCCACATGAAACCCAGAGTTTCTCACAGAGCTTGACAGCAGTTTGATGCGAAGTGCATCTCCTTCCTGCAGAATCCTGAATCACTTTTGGGGCCTCTGGGGCACCTACACCCGGAAGCTAACACTCATACGGTTGATGACATAAATCCTGCATTACCCACTGACAGGGAATATGCCATAACTTCCTTAGTTTAAGATCCTTAAAGTAATGCAGGATTTATATCATAACCCTAAACCCTAAACCCTATAGATCCCTTAAAGGATCCCTTAAAGGAGCCCTTAAAGGATCCCTTAATGCAGGATTTAGATCATCAACAGTAGTTCGGGTTCCCTGAAGTTCAGGCTTGGGGCTCGGCTCTGGGTCGTGAGTTCTGGGCTTAGGGGTTTAAGGGTTTAAGGGTTTAGGGCTTTAGGGTTTAGGCTTTAGGGTTTAGGGGTTTAGGGTTTAGGGGTTTAGGGTTTAGGGGTTTAGGGTTTAGGGGTTTAGGGTTTAGGGGTTTAGGGGCTTGGGGGTTTAGGGTTTAGGGGGCTACGGTTCAGCGTCTAGTATACCTTAAAGTCCTACGCCCTGAAAACCCCCCTGCACCCTTAGAATCTAAACCCTAAACCCTAAACCCCTGAACCTAGACACCCAAGCCGCTTTCCAGGAGATGTTCCGCGACGTCTGGGCAGAGCTGACGCCCGAGCTGGAGCGGCAGCGACAGGCTGCCACTACAGCTCGCTTTCCGGTTGTGGGCTTGAGCATAGCCTCCTGCAGTCGTTTGGAAACCTTGTTCCCCTGTTTGGGTTTGCGCGCATATTCGTAGTATACGAGTTACAAGTTTTGTACTGGCATGTTTCCGCTGTTGCTAATCTCAGCACTGTTGCTGCCACACTTGCTTTCCTGTTTGTTCGATTCTTCGAGGCCTGGGATATGCCAGTATACAGTACAGAGGCCAAATAGGAGCCTTAATAAAGAGAAGATGGTTTAGGGGTATATTGTACCATAATTATAAGAAGGAGCCCCCAAAACCCTGTTCTAGTTATTAAGGCCCCTACATTAGCATGCAGTGCTCCTGTTTGGATCTTAGCCTTAAGGATGACGTGCCCGCGGTGATGCGCCCTAGGACTTAGTGTCAGATTCTCCTTGGTGTTAGAGTTAAAAGGGTTTTGAGGTTTTGGGGTCTAGGGGGTTTTAAGGGTTTACGGTTGTGTTTAGGGCATAGGGTTTAGGGTGATCTTGGTCGTACTGTTCACACGAATTCAAATTGGCGAGCAATCAAGCTGGTATGTTGCACGTATGTTGCCGTCAGTACTAGCTGGCATAAACATAACTGTTCATGCTAGCTGTAGGTAGTTATTGTTATACTAGACAGTGCGGAGTAGTAAACGTCATCATCATACTAGCAACCATACTTGCACTCATGATGCATGACATGCGCTCGGAGCCCCTAAACCCTGAATCCTAAACCCTACCCATAGGCCCCAAAGTAGTTCCTTTTTGGGGTTCATATTCAGAATTCTATAAGGTAACCCCCAAAAGGAACTACTTTGGGGCCTATGAACCCTGGAACAGGAATCGCAGCAACGACAACATCCCTGAACCCGAAACTTCAATCCCCTAAACCCTACCTTAACCCTGAAGAACCTACCTTTTTAAGGACTTATATAAGGAAATCATAATAAGGAACCCTAAAAAGGTAGGTTCTTCAGGGTTAAGGTAAACCCTAAACTTAGTGGTGGGAATAAAGACAACCACCGTACAATCAGGAAAGTCCTCAGCTTTCAGCTGCGGATCCTAACTAAGTCACTGACGCCCTGAGCATGTCTGTCTTGTTAAGTTTAGGGTTTCAGGGTTTAGAGTTTAGGGTTGAGAGTGTAGGGTTTAGGGTTTAGGATCGCCAAGGCCGCTAATTGCAGGCCTTAGTATGCCAAATGCTTGTGGACGCAGCGCAGCGAAATCCTGAATTGGAACAACGAGAGTTTGCAAGCCTGTGTATTGCTACAGGAAAGACGGACCCATCTGGCCCCCCGAACCCGAAATCTCGAAACCCTAAACCATAAAAACCCGAAATCCCAGATTCCAAGAGGAAGTCGCTACCTGAAAGTTCATGAATGGTTCGGGTTCTTTCAGGTTCCCAAAGCCCTATCGTAAGCCCTGAATCTTAAGTGGAGACCCGGTGATTCCTAAACCCTTCACCCTAAGCTCTAAACCCTGAGCCCCTCAACCCTAAACCCCTAAACCCAAATTCCAAAACCCCTAAACCCTACTAGAATAGGGTTTTGGGGCCCATTATACTATAACTATAAGGAATCCCAAAATAGTAGTAGTAATTATTGAGGCCCATATAAAATTAAACCCCCAACAGCGCTTGACTAAGCGTAGAGGACCTGATCGCACATGTTGAGCGGCATCCGGGACACTATGCGCAGAAGCTGCTCGTCACTTTAGGGTTTCGGGGTTCAGGGCTCCTTGAGTATAAGGCCTATAAGGGTTCTGCAGGTTCCCATTTCCTATAAGGGATCGATAAGGATACTATGAGGGGTTGAGGGTTGAGAGTTTTGGGTTTAGGTTCAGCGTTTAGGGCCTTGGGAATGGCTTCAGGATTTAGTTGGTAAGGTTTTCTTTCTGCATGTTCCATGGGATTAAGGGCAGGGGACGACGAGATCCTGGCTACTTGGAGGTTCCTTTAAGGGCCCCTTTAAAGGGATCTGTAGGGATTCTATAAGGGTATAGGGTGTAGGGTTTAGGGCTAGTTATAAGTAGGGTTATAAGTAGAGAGACCCTTGAGGAAACCGGAAAGGATGAGAAATGTGACCCTACATTTCTCTCATTATGGACGAAGGATGGCCTGGGTTCATAGGTCAAGAGTTGGAGATCGTTTATATTTTGGTGCGTAGAAATCAACTTCTCTTTAACGGTGTCACAGGAAGGATTACCTAAACCCTAAACCCTAAACCCCAAAACCACTAAACCCCTGCAACAAGCCCTCTAGCCCAAACCCTTACACCCCAAGTCTTAAATTCTAAACCCTAAATACGTCGAGATTGAGTGCGGCCCATGAACCCGTCCGTAGACGATAGAATCCCGCGTTAGAGCTTGCATTCGACGCTGGGTTCACCGTTTCCAGTATCAAGGAGCCTAGAGGGACCGTAGTTGTTAGGGTTTAGGTTTTAGGGTTTACGGGTTCAGGGTTTAGGTTTTAGAGTCTAAGGGTTTAGGGTTTAGTGGCCCTTTGCCAGAAGTGCAAACTCAAGCGCCGAAAAAGACAGGATAGTAAGACAAGGACTAAATGACTCAACGGCCTTATCACATGCTGGGAAAGCACCAAAATCCAGATGCATCATGCAGTCTAAGCAAGGCAAACCCTATAAACCCTAAACACCAATACTCAAACCCACCCGTCTCTTAAGACAGGCTCGCAAAGTTCCAGGATGGCAAGGATGGCCTTTGAAAGGATGTAGGCCGGCCGAAGGGTTTGTAGAGTTTAGGGTATCCGAGTTTCCTGGTCTTGAGGGATTGTGGCATTCTTTCGAGCCTGTACGGATTTAGAGTTCAGGTTTTGATGATTCTGTTTCCTACCTTTGGTTAGTAGGGAATGGAGGAATGGGGTACAATTATAACTACTACTACTACTACTACCATTCTTCCATTGCCTACTAACCAAAGGGTAGGGTTTGGTAGGTTTCAGGCTCACCGGTGTTGTGTTTTCGAGTTTAGGGCCTTGAAATCTGAGACCGCAGCCCTCAAAAATAATTACCAATACTATTTCAATTTAAGGGTTCCTTACTATAATTATAGCCCTAAACCCTAAACCCTAAACCCTAAACCCAAACCCCATTCCAATTATAAAGGCCACCATATTATATGCGATCTGAGACCGGAGCCCTCCACCCGAAGCCCGAACTCCGAAAGCTCCAGCCCGAGGCAGAGAGCCCAAGACAGGAAGACCCAATAGTATTTATCTTAGTTCATAACAAAAGGCAAAGACGCTCTATCTGCAATATATGAAGGTATTTATCTTAGTTCATAACTTTTTACCCACTATGCTCACGTAGCCGCACGAGCATCCGGAGCGTCAAAGCATGCTGGAATTCAATGCGACGAAAGGAAACACCAATCAGGAATGATTGAGGAAGTAGCTTTCT
>BGNK01005656.1:927-31413 GCA_003297005.1 Symbiodinium sp. clade A Y106
ACGTCTGACGCTGTCACTTCCGGCTGCTAAGCCTCACAGCCCGCATAAACGGTCTCTTGGTATCATTTTGAGAGAAGAAAAAGCACGTCTGATGCTTTCACTTCCGGTTTGTAAGTCTCAGAGCCCAGAAAGGTCTCTTAGCCTCATTTTGTGGGTGAAGACCACAGAAACACGTCTGATGCTTTCACTCGGAGCTCAACAAATGGTCTCTGGGTTTCGGTTGGGTGAAGACCACGCAGAAGCATGTGTGATGCTTTCACTTCCAGTTTGTTTGCCTCGAAGCCCACCAGACAGGTCTCTGGTTTGATTTTTGGATGAAGACTAAACAGAAACAAGTCTGATGCTTTC
Source organism: Symbiodinium sp. clade A Y106 (assembly GCA_003297005.1). NCBI lineage: Eukaryota > Dinophyceae > Suessiales > Symbiodiniaceae > Symbiodinium > Symbiodinium sp. clade A. The sequence continues at coordinate 1,276 of BGNK01005656.1, forward strand.
ACTTCCGAGTTTACCAGCCGAGCTCACGAACAATCTGCGCGGAAATCGTGGTGCTTGCAAGGTAAATTCGAAATCGCAACGTGCTTTGTGCGCCACAAAAAAGATTGCACAAACTTTTTTTAACGCGCGAAGCACGTTACGATTTTCAGTTTTCCGTTGCAAATGCCAGCGAAAACGATCATAACGCGTCTAAATCACGTTACGATTGCGCGTCGTGCTAATACTCAGCACCGTTCTGTTCTGTGTCGCTGTGGCGCAGTGCGCATTTTCCATCAGAAATGCATTCTTCCCACTCCTAGTGGTTTTGTTCAAACCGGACTGCTGGCGTCTCAGCGAGCTTTTTTTGAATACTTTCAGCTTCTCTGCAAGCACCGTCTGGCTCATAAAAAAATTAGGTTTGCCTGCAAAATCTTCAGAACCATTTTTAGGATCAAAACCCGGTCAAAAAACAATGCCTTTCAAAACTGGGCCTCCCCAGTTGCAACCGCACTTGGACAAATGCAGCAGATTTCAACTTGACTGTTGAAAGCGAATATGTGCAAGACGTACAGATTGTTGAGTGCTAGTCCACTCTTTGAGCTCGTCTTGGAGTTGCAAAATCTGACACGGATCGAGAAATACCGTCCAATGCTACCAGTTCTTCCTAGATGCAGCAGATGAGTGAACCCAGTTACTGCTTGGCGGTTCCGCTTGTCGTCCGGCATGTTTGACAGAAACTGTGGCATTCATTGGTGATGAACCTTCCAGCAGATTCTGGAAGCGTGCGAGTTTTTTCAGCATTTGTTTGAAGTTTTTTCCATCTTTTAACCATTGTTAATGTTTTAGGCTTTAGATTCCTCCAAGATTTTGGTTTTCATTGCGAATTTTATGTTCGAAATCCGATCTGCTCCGTGTTAATTCCTAACACATCGACATGTTCATTTGAGAAAGGTCTGTATGCTTGTTTTGGCAAGGGTGAGTGACTGTTGGCTTCAGAGCCTACTTGCCCGTGTGGCGCAAATGGAAAGGCATTGGTACCTGCAGTTTTGGTTGGAACGGAAACTATGGTTGCTGCATGATGTTCTTCTCTTTTTGTTTTCAGGCTCAAATGTGCAAGACTGGAGACCTTTCAGCTCTGGGCTTCCGGAAACTCTAAACATGTAGCCCCAAACCTGATCGAATTCCTTGGTGAATTCGCGCAGCATGAGGAACCTGAAGTCGGAATCGAATCTCTTGAATTCGCGGAGCTTTCACTTGGCTTAGTGCCCGTCACGGTGCAATGTGCGAATGGTCTGGTCTACAATCAGGCGGCTGTTGTTAATATTTGTTGTTATAACTATAACAAATACTATTTTTGTAATTGTCAGTATTGTTATGATTCCGATTACTGTTATTATTCCTATTATTGCTATTATTACTCTTTTCTCTCGTTCGATGTGGGTGCTTGTCACAAGTTTTCAGGAGCTTGCAATTTCATAAGACCTTGCTGCATGTTCAGGCCTTGAGGAGATAGGGTTTAGGGTTTAGGGTTTCGTGCTGGGTTGAAGACCCCATGAAGCTTGTCGGACTTCAGGGTTTAGTGTTTAGATGTCCTTCCTCAATCTTCAGATGATCCAGCGTCAGAGCCCCAACCCTTGTTGCTAAGAGCCCTGTGTCTGGGGATGATATCAAGGACCCTTCTTTCCTCAAGATTCTATGTTGGTATGGTGCAAAGGTTTTCAGGAATATCCAGGTTTTGGGTTTTTTGACACATCCTAAACCCCGGAGATCCCAATACCGTTCGTTCCGTTCAGGAGTATGCCTTTAAATCAGAATGCTGCACATTCCCCTTTGTACTTTTAGGTGCACTCTTCAACTACAGGATACCTACATTTGGTTAGTAGGGAACGGAAGAATGGTAGTAATAGTAGTTATAATTGTACCCCATTCCTCCATTCCCTACTAACCAAAAGTAAGGATATTGGGCTCCCTGGAAACCCTGATCCCAGTTGCGTGGCTTTTGCCCTCGCTTCTGCTGCTCTCGAACCTGCCGCGAGGCCTCAGAGCGAGTTGGGGTCTGAAAATTCGGATTTCGTGATGTGAAGGGAGTTTAGGGACCGCAGAACACTATGCCGGCACTGTTGGACAAAGCGGACAAAGCGCGGCGGGAACTTGGGATGCGACAGTTGCGAACCACAGAGCTCCGGTCGCACAAGAACAAGAACAAAAAGTTACCAAAACTCAGTTTTTTTGTCCGATGCAGCCTCAGGTGCGAATGCTGTCACTCGGTCCACTCTAAAAGCTCCCTAAACCCTAAACCCTAAACTTTAAAAGCTCTAAAAGCTTCTAACGCTGGCAGCAGAGAGAAAGAGTCGCTTAACTGCTCGGTGCAGAAGGCGACGCAGGGAACGGCCGTCGTCGAAGCAAGTCCAGGATGGTGGAAGCTCCACGGTAATGTAGGAACCTGATTACGAAACCTTGGGCGGTTGCTTATATGAATCCTAGTATTTTGGGGTTATAGGCCCAGGGTTCTTAATCAGGTTCCGGCCACCGTTCTAGTATCGTCATACAACGAGCAGCCCTATTTGGGGGTTGTTGCTTCCGCGGCTCACGTTCCGTAGCTTGTCCAGCACTGCCAGAAGGACGGCTTGCCAGAGCCCCGAACTTCCAAACTTTATATTAAGTAGAACATTGGTCCGTAAAGGTTCGAAGAGGTTGTTTGGTTGCAACGCCTTTAGACCCGTGAAAGCCTAGACCCTAAACCCTACACCCCTGAACCCTCAGCTCTACACCCTGAGATTCGCTTTCTCTGGAAGCTCTTAGGTTTATGGTTTAGTTGGGGTTTAGGTTCGTGATCTGTGTTGTGGGGTTTGGGGTTTAGGGTTTAGGTGTTTAGGTCTTTTAGGGCGTAGGCCCAAGACCCCAAAACCCGAAACCCTAAACCCCTGGAGTTTGAATACCAAGCCTGAAGATGCTCTTGTGATACCGCAAGTCTCAGAAAATCGTAGTCTCGGGACCTTAATGATTTGTGATTAGGAATACGGAGTTCACTAGGAGTTCCATAAGTAGGGGTTAGGGTTTAGGCTCACTGGTTCTTTAACAAAAGGTGCCTGAACAAGTCGCAATAGGGTTTTAGGGGTAACCTGCGAGAACTCAGTGTGTGTTCTAGGCCTCGTTTTTTTGATTTTCTTTCGGGATTAGGGTTGAGGGTTCAGGTTTTTGGGTTTAAGGGTTTACGATTGGTTCAGGTCTTGGGGAAGTGGGTTTAGGATTCAGGCTGTAATGCAGGAACCTGATTAAGAATCCTTGGGCCTTTATTCGGGCTCCTTATATGAATCCTACTATTTTGGGGATTTAGGCCCAGGGTTTCTTGATCAGGTTCCTACATTATTACAGTGCCCTTATAGATCCCTTATAGTATCCCTTATAGACCCCTTTAAAGGAGCCCTAAAATAAGGGCCCAGGGTTTCTTGATCAGGTTCCTACAGTAGGACAGTTTGGATTTTTTGAGGGCCAGGGCACGGGGGTTCCAGTATTTCTGGGCTCGAGCAGCTTTCTGGGGTTTAGGGCTTAGGCCTTTAAAGAGCTTTTAGGGTTTAGGCCTTCAAATAGGGTTTAGGGTCTAGGCCTTTAAATAGTTTTTAGGATCTAGGCCTTTAAATAGTTTATGGTCTCGGGTTTAAGCGGTATGTTTTTTGGCAGCGTGCTGCACCCAATGCAGGCATGTTGCATGCTAAAGGACCAACCCCAAGCTTCGTGATCTCGAGAGCACGCATGTCAGGAAGATGTGGTTCCTTCACAACGGTTGGATCGTTCCGTGGCTTCACAGATTCATTCCGGTTCGAGGCTGGGTTCTTCGAGATTTGGCAGAGGGTGGGGGCGGATGACACAACAGAGCAAAACGGCCTTGTGCCACCTCTGCTCGTCGTCACATGAGCGATCTACGTTGGTGGTTGTCGACACATGGGCGATCGTACTCGTAGTAGTGTGTGGTGTCGGTGTCGTCGTCGTGATAGTGGCGGTGGTGGTGGTCATTGACGTCGTAATCCGTTGTGACAGTGCTACTTCGCAGAACAGCCCTCAGGGCTATGCATGTTTCAGACCGTCCGAGAGCCCGAGAACCTTCAGCGTCGCAGCTGTGCTTAGACTTCGGCAAGCCCTGCCTTGACTTGAAGCTCTTTTCGCTCTGGGACGGGAAGCCCCGAATTGGGCCAGTGTGTTTCGGAGTGGGGGCACTGCTTTGAGTTCTTTGGGGCTGAGGTCTAATCTGGCACCTGTGAGGGCACCCGTGAGGTCGCCATAAAGGCCCAGACCCCAAACGCAAGTCCCAGACCCCACTTGGACGATTCTTGGAGTTATAAGTATAAGCATAACTGCAGTTATCTTGTTTATGACCTGAGTTGATTGTGTCCCATGACATGATCCTCCAAGGAAACCCTCCACCCGCAACTCTGATTCCCAAACCCTCGCGCTTGCACCACCCCCAAAGCCTGAAGCTGTTGAACCCAAAATTTCGGTTCAGGAAGACCCCTGCATGGATCAAGGACAGCCCCATCCCCTATGGAACCCTCAGACGGGCCGTTAACAGATCTATTAAAGCAAACAGCTGAGGGCGTGCCACATTACCGACTCTGGTTCCTGTGTGCAGAGCCAGAACTATCCGAGCCTGGGCTTTTGTTTGCCGGTCTCTTTTTTTCAATACGTAGTTTTGTGTGATTTGTTTACCTTGAGATCTATAGTGGAAAAACAAGGGCTTTACGGGTTTTATTTTCCATCCGTGGGAGTGTGTCATAGCTTTTACAAAGGGCTTTTGCCGGGCCGATATATAGGGCATTTTCAATTTGTATTGAAGGGCTTCACAAGGGTTTTGACAAGGGCAGCAGAGTTCTTTCAAGGGTGTTGTGTTTTGATGAAGGTTGTAAGGACTTTGACAGCTATCGTCACAAGGATATGCAGTAAATTATGCAACATGTCTTTTCCCAATACGGTAGCTGAAAATAAGCTTCCTGACAAGAAGCCAGGAACGCATACTTGATCGATGACGCCAGCAACACTCAGGGACGCTTGGTCTCTCATTCTTCGAGATTATCCCTAAACCCTTAGCGGCCCCAGCCCCTCTCCGGGACCTTGGTCGGAGATTCTGTGAGATTATCCTAAACCCAAGACGCTAATTGTCCTCAACCCAAGAGCCACTAAAACTTGAGACTTGGGACAGCCCTAAACCCTAAACCCTTGTCTTCATGATGGGCTTGTGAGTTGGCCGCGAGGGCAGCCCCAAGAACAAAATCTGACATCGGCAGGTTTGGGCTTTTAAGTTAGGGTTTAGGGTTTCCCAAGAGCAAAATCTGACGAGATAAGGTTTCGGATCAAGCACATCGGAAGACTTTACTATTACCAGTATGTACACAACATGAGACCAAGGGTCCAGCCTTCAGGATTTAGGGGTTCTCGATGTTTGCTCGGAGGTTCATGGGTAGGTATACGGGGGGTAAAAAGCCCAACAAGTACATAAAGGACTATAGTTGTTCTGTTTCTAATCCAACTTGTATCCATGAACTTGCAAGTAGGGTTTGGGGTTTAGGTTTAAGTGTCATGGTCATGAGCCGGGAGACCTCGGGACGTCGGTAGCAGGAGCCTGTGGCCAGGATGAGCCCGACCTGTCTCCGAACCTCGGTTTAGGGCTCAGGGTTTCAGGAAACCAGTCCAGAAGCTTAGTGTTTAGGGGTTTAGGGTTTAGGGTTTAGGGGGGTTTAGGTTTTAGGCTTAGACAGCCCAAATCCACCACGAAAGAAATTAGCCTGCCCATCAAAGCCCCGCATGCAGACTGCACTCTCAACCCGGGCGCCGGCAATGCGCAGGCGGCCCCGCAACAGGGCTTTCGGTGTTGGCTTGGGTTTAGACTTTGCGGGGGAAACGAAGATTTACGAAGCATCCGTTTCTCGAAACCCTTTAAACTGTACACCCTGGACTCTCAACCATGACAAGAAACAGAAACGGTCTGTGAAAGACCCCACCCCACCCCCCAGCCCTCAGCCCTCAGCCCCCAGCCCCCGAGCCCGCGAGCCCCCGAGTCCCCGAGCCCAGCCCAACCCCAAACCGAAATCAGGTTCCAGAAGCAAGACTTTCGCTCAAGCTTCGGTGAACATTTTCGCTCAAAACTTATGTCTTGTGAACCCTTAATAGACCCTACATGCCAAGAGGCTATCCGGTTCAGTAAACCCGGAACCCCGAAGCCCCTCTCAAGGTTTAACTCTAAGGTTAGGGTTTAGGGTCTAGGGTTTGGAGTTTCGGGTTTAGGAGTTACCGGTTTAGGAGTTTAGGGTTTGGATTCCGGGTTTCGGGTTTCGGGGATTAGAGGCATTTTGGGCTTCATGCTGGGTGACAGCCAGACCAGATCAATGGAATCTATGGCACAGCTCTGCATTTCTGCATACTCTTGAAAGGAAGCGTTTGGCACTGTCAGCACGGTTGTCTCCCCAATATCAGCGGTAAACTATGTTGAGTCTAGGTATCGTATTCCTTTCTACTCAGCCAAGCTCAACACCGGAACACTTGAACCCTGCGTTCGGGTCCCCTGAACCAGGATCCGAACCATGCACCCCAAACCCGAAAGAGTTTGTGCATATCTACTATGTCCATAGTTCGAAGACGGGGGTAGGGGGAGGGGGGGTAGGGGACTATACTTCCTTAAATGGGCCTTATTAGCTCCTTATTATGGGCATTAAGGCCCCTTACCCCCCCTCCCCCTACCCCCCTAAGCGTCCCTATGAGTGTGGGTCCGGAGCTTTGTTCTGCTCCTGCCGTGAGGTGCAATCTCACGGAAGAGGGTAATGTAGGAACCTGATTAAGAAACCCTGGGTCTGTACTCGGGTTCCTTATATGAGCCCTACTATTTGGGGGTTACATGCCCAGGGTTTATTAATCAGGTTCTTACATTATGGATGGGGTTTCAGTGCTGCTCTCTCGTCGTAAGTTCTTGTAAATCCGCAAGCCTCCACCCCAAACAAAACCCGACACGCCACATTTCAACCCGGAACCCTCAACCCTAGACCCCAAGTTTCAACTCTAAACCCTCAACCCTAAACCCCAAATTTCAACCCTAAACGCTCAACCCTAACCCCAAATTTCAACCCTAAACCCCAAATTTCAATCCTAAACCATCAGCCATAAACGTCCACACTTGCCAGGCGCTTCACGTGGTGGCTTTCTCTACAGAAACGGGGTTTGACACGCTTAGAGCCTCGCCGCCAATCGAAGCCGGTTCTGCTTTTGGCTTCGAGCGCTTTAGGATTTTCAGATTGAGGTCCTAAACCCTAAGCCCCCTGAATCCTAAACCCCTAAACCCTGAACCCCTAAACCCCTAAATCCCTAAACCCTAAACCCCTAAACCCTAAACCCCCAACCCTAATCCCTAAACCATCGAACCTTCCACTCGTATGCTAAAGTCAAGTCAGACTTCACTTTGGAGGGTTTGGAGGATCCTGCTCTCGCAGGCACCTACTTGGAGGTTCATGGCTAGTTATAAGTAGGGTTATAAGTAGGATATGTACAGTTATAACCATGTTAAGGGACTTATAGCCCCACTTATAACTACCAAGGAACCTCCAAGTAGAGAACCCAGAAGCTCTCAAACACGGAATAGACCTTAGATCTATGAGAGGCATAAACTTATCTCAGTTCTCCTAGTTGCATTCGTATGCATTTCAAGAACCCGACATACATGATTTCAGGTATACTCCTGCATGAAGTGTTTCGTGTCTCTCCATTATCAGATAGTACTACTAGTACTACTAGTGCTACTACTGCTCCTCCTCCTCCTCCTCCTCCTCCTCCTACTACTACTACTACTACTACTACTACTAGTACTACTACTACTCCTGCTGCTGCTGCTGATGCTGCAATTGCTGCTGCTGCTACTACTCCACCTCCTTCTCCTCCTCCTCCTCCTCCTCCTACTACTACTACTACTAGTGCTACTACCACTACGTCGACTACCATTAGTAAACGTACTAGTACTACTAGTACTACTAGTACTAAAAGTACTACTAGTAGTACTACTCCTACAACCCCTACTACTCCGACTATTCCTACTACTCCTACTACTCCTACTACTCCTACTACTACTCCTACTACTACTACTACTACTACTCCTGCTACTACTACTACTACTACTACTGCTGCTACTTCTACCGCTACTACCGGTACTACTACGACGACGACGATTAACAAGATTAACGGAGGCATCAATGGACAAGCGTACAGTGGCCCTGGCACTGAAACCGTGGCGCCGCCGGACGGTCCCTGAAATGAATCGCTGTTTTTCGCTTCAGCTGCGGGCTTTTTGGGTTGAACCGCGGTCCTGGGCTTTAGAGCCCTTAAATGCTAAAAGCTTTGGCCCCGAAGCCCTAAGCCCTAAACCCCAAAACCCTAAAGCCCTAGCTCGAAGAGCAAAGTCTGAACCGTTTCATGGTGTTAAGGAATTCGGGGTGGGGGGCCCGAGGCTTCCTGATCCACTGATCCATGCAACGTGTGCTGCTGAAGAATACACCGAGTTTCTTTCACAAGGATTAGGGTTTAGGGTTTCGGGTTGTCTAGGGCTTAGGGTTTCGGGTTGCTAGGGTTTAGGGTTTAGGGTTTCGGGTTGTCTAGGGTTTAGGGTTTCGGGTTGTCTAGGGTTTAGGGTTTAGGGTTTCGGGTTGTCTAGGGTTTAGGGTTTCGGGTTGTCTAGGGTTTAGGGTTTAGGGTTTCGGGTTGTCTAGGGTTTAAGGTTTCGGGTTGTCTAGGGTTTAGGGTTTAGGGTTTCGGGTTGTCTAGGGTTTAGGGTTTCGGGTTGTCTAGGGTTTAGGGTTTAGGGTTGTCTAGGGTTTAGTGTTGTCTAGGGTTTCGGGTTGCCTAGGGTTTAGGGTTTAGGGTTGTCTAGGGTTTAGGGTTTAGGGTTCAGGATTGTATGTTCGGGATATTGCAACACAAGTGCTTACCGAAGAATGCGCCCGGCGGGATCCTTCGAGATCCTAACTTGATGAGAAAATGCCCGGAGCCCACCAACAAGACACCGTCGTTGAGACCAAGAGAGAGAGAGAGAGAGAGTGAGTGATAGACATTGGGAGATACAGAGATGGAGTAAAAGAGTGAACTTGACAAGGAAACGGTCAGATCCTAGGTGACACCTGCGTGTTCATAGTGTTGATGCGTGGGATTCTGCACTAAGCCAATCCTGGTTGTCCGAGCCCCTTCCCCACATTGTTGTGCCAAGGTATCATTCCCAGTGGCGATATGCCATGGACCACAGTGTCTGGGACTAGCAATACGGACTGGCGAGTGTGTGGCTTCAAGGGTGCATGCTCCAGCAATTTGTTTAGGCTTCGAGGCTTAGGAATCGGCTCAGTGCTGTGCTGGGGCAGGTTTTAGGGTATGACTCAAAAGTTCTTCTTATGTCTTCCTGCCCTAGTTGGATTTTATCTGCTCCTTATTTACAGCTGTGGAACACAGTACGAACAGGCTTTCACTTCCTCCGCCATTGACCCACCTTAGAAAAAGCTGGGTTTCTGCACACCGGCCACGTAGCGAGTGAGTCCAAACCCTTTACAAACTGAAAGTTTCACAGTCTCCGGTTCCCCAAACCCTAAACCTCCCTAAACCGCCAACCCCAAACATCCCGAAACTAAGCCGGACCCTAAACCCTAAACCCCAACGAATATTCTGGGTTATAGAGGTTTGGAGGCCCTGGGTAGGCACCTGAGCTTGGGAGCTTCGCGCTTCCCAGCTTCTCCTATCCCGGTTTTGGGGTTGAGGGTTCAGGGCACGGGGTGTAGGGTTTGGGGTTTAGGGTTTATGGGTTTAGGGTTTAGGGGTTTAGGGTTTATGGGTTATGGGTTTTGGGGTTTAGGGTTTATGGGTTTAGGGTTTAGGGTTTACCCGAGGATGCGACCGGCGTGCAAGTGGCAACTGGCTGGAGGCTATGCTTGGAGGAGCGGGTCGGTTTACACCATTTAGGCTTCAGGATTTTCGGGTTTAGGGTTTAGGCTTCGGGATTTTCGGGTTGAATGTTTCGGCTGCGGCATTTTTGGGGTTGAGGGTTTCGGATTCAGGCTGTTGTGAGGGCCCCTAGGATGCAGAATCCTAAATCACATGCATCAGGGGTTGAGGGTTGCACCTTGCGCACCAAAGCCATGAAATCCGAAAGCTTCCGTTCATAGAAGGGCCTTAGTAAAGGGTACTTTCTACAAAGTATAATATACGCGTAGGCTGCTATACCCCAAGGCCCCTATATTCGTCCCAACACCCCCCTAAACCCTAAAAAGATCTAAAAAGCTTGTTCTGCTTAAGGAGGCACCGATTTTAGTCCGAATAGTGGCTGCTCGCAGGATGCTGATCCCGGGGCTTGGACGCAGGCTTGCCCCTCTGAGTTTTTGGGGTGGTTGTCAAAATTAGGGTTGCTTTTTGGGTCCTTAAAATAATACGGCACCTCTTATTTGGGGTACCCAAAAAGGGACCCTAATTTTGACAACCACCCTTTTTGGATATCAGAAACAGGGAATTCAGGGCTTAGGGTATAGGACTTCAAGTTTCGGATTTGGGATTTATAGGGCTTAGGATTTAGAGTTTCGGATTTCGGGTCGGTTTAGGGTTTAGGGTTTAGGGTTTAGGGTGGAACAGCATGTAGCAGCCTCAGCCCAACTGTCGGTTCACGGCTCTTGCGGGTAGTTGCCATGGTTGGCACCCACATCCTCACGCAGGATCCTTGTTACAAAGGACTCCATTAACTAAGTAATATAAGGCAGTATAGGAGTGCCCAAACCCTGCTCCAATGATTCCTGTTTCCAGAGCCTCAGCTGTATCAGGGCTTTGTAAGTCGCTTGAGCCGAATCTGCAGCACTTTCCGCTTGGAGGTTCATGGGTAGTTACAAGTAGGGTCATGAGTAGGATAACGGTAGCTACAACCCATATTGCAGGACTTATAGCCCCACTCAGAACCACCTCAAATTAGACCTTAAAAGCAACTCTAAACCCTATAGCCCCACCTATATACCTACCCATGGACCTCCAAGCACCCCACAGCACCTTGAAGTCTGCAGATCGACTCGACTTCTATTCCAGCGCGTGACGATCAGTCCTTGGTGTGCCAGCTGCATGGGGGCTGTTGTTGTTGAAGGTTTAGGGTTTAGGGTTTGGGGAATAGTGTGGGGTCCGACAGTTCGTGACAGTGTTCCCACTTCATTCGGACTCGGGATGGAGTCTGCCGGGCTCTTAAGGGGTTTAAATTGAGTTACCAGAAATGATACAGAAGCCGTATTATGTACTAGAGATCCCGGTTGTGGAAAGTTAACTTACATTCCTTAGCAAGAACCCAGTCTACTCATCTAACGCATTCGGACCAAGCCTGGCAGTTTGCTGGAGGCTTTTGTTGCGGGGCCGTTGGCCTGAAATCGGATAAGGGTTTGCTTATCATGAAAGCCCGAAGCACAAGAGCCACACAGAGGATTTGGAGATTAGGCTAAACCCTAAACTCTAAACCCTAAACCCCGGGCTAAACCCCTAAACCGTAAACCTCTAAACCCTGAAACCTGAAGCCGTAAACCCAACCCCAAGGCCTGCACTTGGCCCTTCGGGTCGCGGCATGAGAACTCTAAAGTTTGAGCCCTCGCACTGAGCCCTCGCACTGGGTTTGAGGTTGATAAATGGTTCTGGGCTCTGAGCTCCAAACACTGCATTAGGGAGTTTCCGATAATGAGGCATACCTTATTTTGGGGTGCTTATAATAAGGATCCTACTATTTAGGGTACGATATTGGGGTGTTTCCCCTATTTTCGGAAACTCCCATTTAGACCCTAAGCCCTAAACCCTAAACCGTAGAGCCTGAGATCTGAACCCCACGCTGCTAAACTCGACAAACTGTGCGTTTTTGCGGCTTTTGCACCTGCACTTGGAAGGTTTGTGGTTACGCTTTTTTGCTGCAGTTAGAACTGTAGGCCTACAGCGTGAAATCCGAAATTCAAGAGAACTGTACGCCTGCAGCCCGAAATCCGAAATTCAAGACCCTCTACTGCTAAGATAACCTAAACCAGGTCTCGACCGGGACAGTGCTGCTTATGTTCGGGGGCACGCACAATGACGGACGCTTGGTGTGTTGGAATAAGAATTCTATAAGAACCCAATAGTAGGGTTTAGGGTCCCAGGGCTTCAGAGCATCGGGTTGAAGCTTTGAAGTCTTGGGGCCCAGAACCCGGTACCTTCCCCTACTAAGAAGCGCATATCACGCTTTTGATGGGATTGTTCTTGGTGGAGGGGGGCTGCGCTAGCCAGGCCCGGGAGCCTTCATAGCTAGGAGCTGAGGAACGATGGAGGTCTGAACAACTCATAAGCATACTCCCTGATTCTCTTTTTTTCCCCAAACAGTCTGGTAACGAATTGGGCTTCTTACGCAGCAGCTGCTGCAAATCTGATCCACGCATCCTACAATTCACACAGGATGCTCGCAAGCGCATCTCCCGCTGTGGTGCGCACGCTGCACACTTTTCGCTGGTGTCCGGTTTCTTACAGAGGTTCAATATAATGAGTATTACATGGAGCGCTTGTGGCTCTCGACAACCTTGAATCGCCGCAGTACTTGGGGGAACGGATTTGGGGAGTTCCTTTGAATCCCACGAAGTGTCGCGTTCCCAAAATGCTCCAGTACTTCGGGGCAAAGCACGTTCGCACTGTTGCTGGAGCCGCCAGTACTTGGGGGAGGAAGCGATGCCGCGGTGCTCTCGAATGTTTTGAATTCTGAATTCCCCCCAATACTTTGGGAGCGCTTTCAGGAATGTAGGGGCCTCAATACTTGCCTATACTATTTTGGGGGTTCCTCATTATGAGTATAATATAATGGGCCCCCAAACCCTAGACCAAATCTTAAGGCGCCCATACGGTTGATGGACAAAATCCTGCATTACCCATTCTCAGGAATATACCATAATTCCCATAGTTTAGGGTCCTTAGGGTCATGCAGGATTTTGTCCATCAGCCGTATTAGTGTATCCTGCTGGTCTTTTGCTGCCGTCCTGCTGGTCTCCTGGAGTTTTTCTGGGTCTTAGGGTTTAACCAAAGGTAGGTGGAAGGGGGGCCTCGGGAGTTCCGCTGGCAAGGAAAGCCTTTAAGGGATCTAGAAGGGCTCCTTTAAGGGTTTAGGGTTTAAGGTTTAAGCTGCCATTCTAGGGATCCAAAGCAAAAAAAATGGTTTCGTTATTGTGGTAACTTAGGGTTTAGGGTTTAGGAGCGCTTCTCACATTTTTCCGAAGGGTTTGAGGGTAAGGGTTCCAAAGTTTGGAACCCTGGTTTGTGCAAGGGCTCTAGAATCGTTCTGTACGAGTTCCAGAAGGGGTTTTAGAAGGATACCATATGATGGGTTCTACACGGGTTCTGTACGGTTTGATGTAGGGTTACTTTTGGCGGTTCAAAGCTTTGGAGTTGTGCAGCTGTCGGCGGCGCCAAAGTAACACCGTGAACAGGACGACAGGGAACTATAGGGTTCATGTCATGGTTACATGGATTTATAGCGCTTCCGTAAGGTTCCTTTCATGGTGAAGTTTGCGGTCTGCACAAACCCCAAACCCTGAGGTCCAGACGCCCAGCTACCCCAGACAAGCCCGCTACCCAGAGCTAAGAAAGCTGTATCCTGGGACAACAACTGTACAGAACACCCCAACCCCCTTAAACCCGTTTACATCCACAACCCGCAAGCTCTGCGGCCCTAACGCAACTTGTGCGACTGTATTATGCTTTCTTCAGCTTGCTACTGATCCTGGCCTCACTCTGGCTGGGGTTGTCTGCAGACCACTTGCATAAAGCCCTCATTCCATTAAGCCCAAAACGCCAAAGTCTTCAGCTGTTGAGCACGAACCATCCTGAAGGGCCTGGACCCTGAAACCCGCAATACAAGCCCCCTATGTATCTTTGTGCAACCGTAGAAGACCTGCATAAACCCCTGAGAAAACCAGTATAAAGACCTGTAAAACACACGTATAAAACTGTGTACAACTTGTCTGCCCCCTAAACCCAAAGCTCTAAATTGCCCGAGGGTCGCAGATCTATCGGAGCGACCTCTGGCAGTACGACGGGAGTGTGTCCTGGGCTGCCTTTGCCTTGTATGGCGTCGTAGGGTCTACTTGGAGGTTCATGGGTAGTCATACGCGGGGTTGGGGTCTCTTAATGAATGTGGCTGTAATTATCCTACTTATGAACCCTACTTCTACTTAACCATCACCTCCGAACTTCCAAGTAGGGTTCCTTTGAGTGTTCCAATCAGGGTTTACGGTTCGGTTTTTTGGGCGTGGGGTCGGGTTCAGGGGTTTTCAAGTCCCGTCACATACAACAAGCCAAGCAGCAAACACTGAAGCACATGTGCGCAGAGAGCACAATACTCTTGAAATCAGGAAGAATGAAGACTGCTTAAATCCTAAATTCAAAATCCCAAACCCTGGCCCGGATGGAGCCCACTTTTGGCCGAGGCGTGGTCGAAGCTGAACGAGGCTACGCTTCCGGGGCGCCGCGGCTTCAGGGAAGAACGCTTGAGTCTCCCGAATTCAGGGCCGCAGATGTACGGTGTCGGATTTAGGAGTTTCTTGGGGTTCCTTTAAAGGGTTACTAGAAGGGTACTATAAGGATCCCTCTAAAGGGGTCTATAAGGGATGTATAGCGTTTCCGAAAATTAGGGCTACCTTACTGTGGGGTCCTTTTAATCGGGATACTACTTTTTAGGGTACTATATTAGGGTCCCTATTTTCGGAAACGCCCATTTAGGGTTTCAAACTTCTCTGGCATTGTTTAGTTCGGGTGGCGAGGCGCAGGGACGGTAGAATCAGGCCTTATAGGCCTAAGCCCCAGACTATAAATTCCAAGCCTTAAACTTAAATGTGAAACCCCAAAAAAGCCTTCTAGGCCCTAAACCCTAAAGCCCAAAACCCTCGTCCCTAAACACCCTAGGCCCTATAAACCGCTGAACCCCAAACTAAGGGAAAGGACTTGAGGGTCGAAGGCTTCATATTTAGAATCCTATAAGGTAATCCCCAAAAGGAACTACTAGGGGGCCTATGGGTAAGGGCTTAACACATTACCCGAAACTATTTTGGGGCTCCTTATCATAATTATAGTGTAGTGGACCCCGAAACCCTATTCTAATTATTAAGGCCCTTATGTTATATGATTAACATCGGAGAATTCGCGAGGACGGGATGCAATGCATCCAAGTTCTCCTCCATAGTCCCTTTGTGCACGAAGGGTCCAAAGGCCAAGGGCCCTGCACCGACATGCAAGGAAACCCTAAATGCTAAGCCGTAAACCCTAAACCCTAGATCCAAAACCCTAAACCATCTGTTTTCGGATCATGGTGGCACCCTCCGGCGCCGAGAACTTAGACGGCTTTTGGGGTTCAAGTAGAAAAACCTGCCTTGCTTTGGGGGTTTAGGGCTTAAGGTATCGGGTTTAGGGTTGTTTCAGGCTTATGATTTAGGGTATAGGCTCAGTGTTTCGGGATTAGGGTTCTGGGCTGTTGAATCATTTGATTATATGGAAGTTATAGCATTCCTTTCTAGTCCATATGCGCTTAATTTACGTTAAAGCCTACTCTAATGACTCCAACGGTTGAAGTCCCGACGTAAAGCTCTTGCAAGTGAAATCCTCTGAAACCTACTGAATCGTTTATCGAAGCCGTTACAATCTTAGGGAGGACTCCCTATAACTCCAAAAGCAAAGCCCTTTGGAACCCTTTGGGCATTAAGGCCGCTGTATTTGGTATCTCTGGCCTTAATACCCCTAAAGCCCTAAACTCTTTAACCCTAAACCCTAAACTCTTTAAACCCTAAACCCTAAACTCTTTAAACCCTAAACCCTTTCTAGAACCCGTTAAAAAACACCCAAGAGTCCCTGATGTAAGGGCCGGGCGGCCAACGTATAGTCATAGCGTAACATCCCCCAAAATGGTTCAGGGCTGGGGGGGCCCGAATTATATATATATACATACATATATATATATATATATATTATCTCCCCCGAACCCTTACCCTAACCCGCAACTCCAATTACGAAGGCCCGATAAGACATCACAGTACAAACCGGCTCTGCGGAATCCAGGCTCCATGGGCACACCGCCGTCTACGATCCTGTCAGCAACGGGATGTTGGTCTTTGCTGGTTATGCTTCTTGCCATAAGGATTTAGGGTTAATGGTATAGGGTATTAGGAGTTTGGTGAAGACAGGGTTTAGGGTGTCTATTGCATGCATCTGGCCCTGATCATCAGAAAATGGCTTCGTATGGGTCATGTCAGAGCCTAATGTAGGTCACGAGGCTTTCGTGGTTTCAGTCGAGAGAGAGAGAGAGAGAGGAATCTTGTAGTTGCTGAAGCGTCTCACCGATGGTACGGCCTGCTGCAGGATCGCAACCCTAAGCTCTAAATCCTTAACCGTAAACCCTAAACCAAATTATGGGTACTCAAGCCATGTCTCTCGTCTCGGAGCTCAGCGAGGATTTCGCTGACATCCTATTCCCGAAACTCACAACGAACACTGAACCTGGGATCGTTCCCGAAGAGTTTTTGCCCGTATCTTTTATGCGCCAGAAGTCCGTGTGATTCGTGTAGGATTTCTCAATCCGATCACCTATGGCCGCCCCAATTGCAAGTGATTCACAGCCTTTTGGCCAAACGTTTTGCTCTGTGCTGCCTTAGCCGATGAGTTGCTGCAGAGGGTTCGTGACGGCGGACCTTCCCTACAGTAGAAGCCAAAAAGTTGGAAACCCCATAGCCTCAATCCTTAAGACTTTAAGAGTAATGTATAGGGAATCCAAGCACTATTTGGCCTTTATCCGGTTTCCAACTTTATGGGGTTTACTGTAAACCCTGAACCGTCCTAAGTCCCCTGCAAGTCCCCCGCCCTGAACGCTAAACCCAACTATTATGGGGGCCTTAATTTTAAATAGGGTTTTCGGGTATATTAGACTATAACTAAAGCAAGGAACCCCGCAAAACCTTACTCGCATTTTTTAAGGCCCTTACATCACGAGACCCGAGCGCAAGGAAGCCAGGGCTGGAAGATCCAGTGCACGTGTTGGGCCAATTTTCCTTCACGCAATCTAGGAGTTTTCGAAAATAGGGGACCTCAAAAAAAGTACCCTAAGTAGTAAGATCCTTATTATAAGGACCCCAAAATACGGTACCCCTAATTTTCGGCAACTCCCATCTCGTCCTTCAAAGCTTTAAGCTGTAGTGTTCAGGGTTTTTGTCGCTTAGGGTTTTAGGCTGTAGAGGTGTAGGGTCTAGGGTTTAGTTCGAATTGGGTTGATGATTTAGGAGGCCACATCTCTAAGCACAGCCCTGGCAAGGCCAACGGCGTGCTGGGCAACAATTTCTATCGCTGGAGAATACAGGTGCCAAGTGGGAGAATCAGAGGGCTGGTTAGTTGGGTTTATGTGCACTCCTGGCCTCAAGCCTTAAACCCCAAACCCTACATGAACCAAGCTCGAAACCCCAAACCCTAAAGCCCAAACCCAAAACCCTAAACCGTTGCTTCTGGCTTTGAGTTTATGCGCAGGAAGCTTCGAGCTTGACCGTTGTAAGGTCGGAATTTGTAATTCCCAGTGTTCAGGGTTTGGGGTTTAGGGTCCAGGGTTTAGGGTCTACGGTTCTAAGTGGCAGCCTCGCTGCTCTTTCCCTCATGCGCCCTAAGCCGAGATCACCTGCTTGAAGATCCGTGGTCCAAGTAGGATTGTTGTTTTGAGTTCCTTATTTATTCGGGACTATAAATACCTATACCTCAGAACTACTGCGACCCTACTTATGCCCGTGGCACGGAACATGAAGTTTCCTGATAATTGAACCTGCCACCTGTCAGTTTGGAAATTGGGTGGTCGTGACTGGAAGCGGAACTGTACCCGATGCGAGGGAAGGGCATACGGCAGCTGCTCGGCTGTGAGAGCATGCGCTACTCCTGCTACTACTACTACTACTACTACTACTCCTACTCCTCCTCCAACTGCTCCTGCTCCTGCTACCACTGCTACTGCTGCTACTACTGCTACTACTGCTACTCCTGCTACTACTGCTACTCCTCCTCCAACTGCTCCTGCTCCTGCTACTGCCCTGCTACCGCTACCGCTAGGGCTGCTGATACTGCCACTGCTACTGCAGCTGCTGCTACTACTGCTACTACTGCTACTACTGCTACTACTGCTACTACTGCTACTACTGCTACTACTGCTACTACTGCTACAACTACTACTACTACTGCTGCTACTACTACTACTACTACAACAAGTACTACTACCACTACCACTACCACTACCACTACTACCACTACCACTACCACTACCACTACCACTACTACTACTACTACTACTACTACTACTGCTAATGCTACCACCACTACTACTACTACTACGACGACTACTAGAGCGTAGCGGCCATGAGCCGCCTGACATATGTCTGTCCCCCGACGTCGACGAGGGCAAAGCACTACTACTACTACTACTACTCCTGCTGCTGCTACTACTACTACTACTACTACTACTACTACTAGTACAACAACTACTCCTACTCCTACTGATACTACTACTCCTACTCCTACTGATACTACTACTACTACTGCTACTACTACTACGACTACTACTACTACTACTCCTACTGCTACTACCACTACTACTACTACTACTACTACTGCTACTACTATTACATCGCCGCAATTGTCCCTATATGATCTTGTACACTAGATTCCCTCCTCTGCTCTTCCTTAAGCACAAGTAAGTAAAGCGATCCCTTTGTTGTAAGCCCTGAAAAAAAAGGACCCCTAAGCAGCAAGCAAAATGCTCTTGCGGCTCCGAGGTCTATTCAAGTGTCAACACGTGCCTTGTCTCATCTTTCAACGTTCCTGATAGGGTTCTGCAGCGGTTCTATGAGGTTCCATAAGAATTTTAATAGGTGTTACTACAGGGTTCTGTGAGCCCATGGTCCTAAGAGGCTTCTGTGAGGGTTCTATATGGGTGGTAGGAGGGTCCCTTTGAGGGTTCAATCCTCCTTCAAGCGAATTCCTTGGAGCCGGAAAAGGTTGAGTGCCTGGAGCTCGGTTTAGGATTTAGGGGGTGCCTTGGGCCTGAGGTACATGTCTACGGACTCGAATATCTAAACCGGTACTGGGCCGCGTCGCGCAGGATTTGCAAGGTGCTCGTAGTGAAATGTACGTATGTATACATATAAATAAATATATACATATATATGTACACCTTGTTCTACATGTTTACATGTACGTACAAGATTATCGAATGCAAGGTTGTCGATTGAGGGCTTCGAGAAATTTTATTTTGGTTCTAAATTTCAGGCGAACTGCCTTTGTAACATGTATCTCTAGGGTATGGGGATTCGCTTGGGCGTAGAAATGAGACCACAGCTTTGTGGTTGACTTTGAAGATCTGTTGGCGGGATGTTTCGCTGCAGGTTTGCATATATCCAAGTTACTGTTGCCTGTCTGGATTCTTGGTGCTGATGTCATGACAGAAGATGAACTATGCGAATGGTATTGAAAATGTGAGTTTCAAAGGCACGATGTAGCTCGTTGAAAGATTGCATCGAAACAATACTGATATCTTCGTAGCAGGACGGTTAACTGAACAGCAGGAAGTAGTAAGTCTTGAGGGGCAGCGACTGCAATCAAATCACCAGCATATACTCAATGCTGCAATCAGTTGGGGTCAACTGACCGTGGCAGGAAAAGGCAAACAAAAACACACACTTTTTTCTCGAAGTCTTTGGGATGAACCACAAACCCTAAATCCTGAAACCCCGAACCGCAAAACCTAAACCCCTAAACCCACAACCCTCAACCCCCAAGCCCTGAAGCCTAAACCCTACAACCCTGGGAGTCATACTATACGGGCCTTAATAATTTGAACAGGGTTTTGGGGGTTCCGTGTTATAATTATAACAAAATATACCTCCAAACCCTATTCTAACTATTAAGGCCCCTATACTAGGTGCATGCTGGTTTTCGGTGGCTGGGATTCCAGTGCCCACCGGAACGATCTCGCCTGCTGGGATGTCACGGCGCCTTTGGGGCATGCTTTGGGTTTAGAGGGTTTAGGGTTTGGGGTTTAGGGTTTGGGGGTTAGGGTTAGGGTTTAGGGTTAGGGTTTGGGGCTTTGGGTTGGCGGGGTTTGCTTTGAGGAGGTGGGTTTGGGATGCAGTTTTTCTTTTTGTTCAGTGTAAATTGTTGAGTTCGATGCGGGTGAAATTTGCCAGGCCAGTCACTGCAAAGCCCGTGTCGTTGTAACCATGCCGAACAGCTGCCTTGGCCGAGGAGCAACGAACCCTGAACCCTTAAACCCGAAGCCCCAAAACACTTAAACATCCTTCGACCCTAGACCCTTCGACCCTAAACCCTAAACCCCCAAACCCTAAACCCTTAAACTCAGGGCCCAGGCCGCCCACCTCCGTGGGTGGGCGGCGCTTAAGCCCCTCGACCTCGATGGCGCAGAGCGACCCAATTCGCTTGTGCCTCTCCACAGCCATGGTGACCGAGCACCCACGTCGTACCCGGTACCGGAGAACGTCCTCCTCGAGGACCAGTACTCAGCTGCCCACTGCCCTGCCTGCCTTGCCCTGCCCTTCCCTGCCCTGCCCTTCCCTGCCCTGCCCTGCCCTGCTCTGCCCTGCAAGAAATAGAAAGAGAAAACCCAATGGAATGAGTTTAGGTGCTAAACCCTAAAAGGAATAGGTTTG
This sequence comes from Symbiodinium sp. clade A Y106, assembly GCA_003297005.1. Taxonomy (NCBI): domain Eukaryota; class Dinophyceae; order Suessiales; family Symbiodiniaceae; genus Symbiodinium; species Symbiodinium sp. clade A. The sequence continues at coordinate 21,972 of BGNK01005656.1, forward strand.
GGTGGTTTGGCCGCCTTAGACGGTTTTGGGTGGGAGAATTAAAAGAAGCCATCCACAATCAGGCTCCGACGACGCACTCGAAATTACACACTGTCGCAAGATATTTCCGCTTATGCACCATGCTACGGCAATTCCTAAGCCCCAAACCCGGAGCCAACGGACATGGGAGCCTCTAAACCTTAAGCCGGCAAGAAGTGTTTGAGGCAAAGACTGTAGAGGCAACTCGTGTTCTCAGATCTTAGGGTTCATGGGCCTTAGAGTTCAGGGTTGAAGGTTCAGGGTTTATGGTTTAGGTTTGCAGTAGAAGCCAGAAAGTTGGAACATAGTTGTCCTCATACCCTTAAGGTAAAGTATAAGGGATCCTAGCACGAATCCTCCTAAAGCCATGTTCCAACTTTCTGGGTTCTACTATAGGCTTATAGAGTTTTTTGGGTCAGGGTGGAAGGCGGTTTAGGGTTTAGCCTTAGGGTTCAGGGTTGAAGGTTCAGGGTTTATGGTTTAGGTTTAGGGCTATATAGTTTTTTGGGTTAGGGTGTTAGGGTTTAGGGGGTTTGGTTTCCTTATATTTCCTTGGTAACCTAACACCCGAGTGCGAACCATAAAGATCCACCTTACCTCCAAAAACCCAGCCCCAAACCCTATAATCATAGGGACCCTTGAGGGGGGCAGGGGACTATACTTCCTTAAATAGGCCTTATTAGGTCCTTATTATGGGCATTAAGGCCCCCTACCCCCCCTCCCCCTACCCCCCTAAGGGTCCCTATGATATAATATAGGGGCCTTAGTAATTAGAATAGGGGGGGTTGGGGTATGTTCTACTATAGATATATTAAGGAATGCTTTGGGCAGTATTGGTAATTAGTAAGGCCCCTTTATTAAGCCCCATATCCCGAGCCCTAAACCCTAGACCGCAGCCTCTATCCGTTAGGCAAACGCTTGGATCAGCAAAGCCGCTCACTCAACATCCGGGCGATCCCATCACATAGCCGTGGTGCCCCCCAGCTCGAAGCTAAAGGTGTAGGGTTGGAATTCTTGCCTTCTTTTTCACGCAGGCTAAAGCTTAAGGTTAAGGGTGGCGTCCCGGTCATGGGGACCAAGCGCTAAGTGGAAGGTTGATTCACAGTTGCCATCCTTGGGGCCCGTTCGGAGTGTCCTTCAAAGTTTTTCTCCAGTCCGTGCCGACGAATGCAAAGTCCCACGAGACCTACGCATCAAACCCGGAGTACTAAAATCGAATGTAGGGGCCTTAATAATTAGAATAGGGCTTGGGGGCATATTATGCTATAATTGTCATAAGCAGCACCCAAAATAGTTTTGGCAATTATTGAGGCCCCTATATTAAACCACAAGTTCCGAGCTCTAAATACTAAACTCTGAAGCCCGCAGTGTTGCCCTTGGCAAGACATCCTAGGAATTCTGACGGGACGCAGATGCTGATCCACGGAGGTGACGATGGAGTGCTTTGGAGGAAGTGTTTGTGGTATTTGGGGCTCATGGGTCACCAAACTTTGGATGTGTGCGGCGCAGAGGTGTGGATCTAGGCCCGCCCCATTTACATTTCTAACGACGAAATAGTCCATGCTCCAAGGCTAGAAAGGAAGTGTTGTAACCAGCAGAAGCTTATGGCATCTGCATTGGGTTGGGCCAATGCCTACATGGGAGACGACAGTGTCAAGGCGCGCTAAACGCTAGGCCCCAAACCTTTTGCCCGGCATACCTAAACCCTAAAACCCTAAACCCTAAATCCTACTCCCAAGCAGACGATCGAAGACTTCGCTGTTTTCCACTTCCGGAATGTACCTGAACTTGTTTCGAGGATCCCTTTACAGGGTTTGGGGTTTAGGATTATTTGAGGTAGAAGGCACCAGATGCTTAAGCCTCTGGGGTAGCTTGCTCAGGTTCTATCAGCAGCAGCCTTCTCCGACAGTTCGAGCCCTTATGAGACTCTCCAGTTACAATCATCTTGTTTGTATTTACTGCCAAGATTTATCTGCCTTTTCTGAAACCGCTACTTGCTACTGCTAGTTGCGACTGCCAGTTGCCAGTGTTACGATTCTAACTGCTGACTACTGCTAAGACGACGATGCCACCATGCCACCATACCGCGATACCACCATACCACCACTACTTGGAGGTTCATGGGTAGTTATAAGGTTATAAGTAGGATAACTATAGCTATAACCCATATTAAGGGACATATAACGCCACTTATATCTACCCCTGAACCTCCAAGTACCACCACTATACTCATTGCCCAAGGGCCAAATGGGTCTCCGAAACAACGCCTAGCCGCCCAGTCTGCGAAACGCTCCGACTTGTGGCGCTATGATGTCGCGGCAGGGAGTCTTCGGGAGGGAATGTAAGATTCAGTTGATGTTCTTTCTTCGACTTTAGGTATAATTTAGGAACCTGATGAAGAAACCCTGGGCCTATAACCCCCAAATAGTAGGATTCATATAAGGAGCCCTAATAAAGGCCCAATTCTCTTTAGGGATAGTAGCTCCGGCCCAGGGAAATGCGCATCCTGACCCTAAAGTTCAGGGGTGTTCAGGCGTGTTTGTGAGTTGCCACGTGCAGTACTTGGAGGTTCAGGGCATCTATAGGGATTCCATAAGGGTGTAGGGTTTAGGGTCTACTTGGAGGTTCAGGGTTAGGTATAAGTAGGGTTATAAGTAGGGTAACTATAGTTATAGTTATAACCCCTATTGTAGGACTTATAACCCCAGTTATAATTACCCATGAACCTCCAAGTACTCCGGGTTTCTGCACTTTGGATGCATTCGGCTTTGGCCTTTCGAGCTCGAGATTCGATTTTGTGGGACTTTTGGGAGACCTGTAGATCATGAAGCCTGGCAGTTGAGTTGGTACACATCGGTGAAAGGTTTCCGGGGTTAGGCTCCTAAGCCCTAACACCTAAACTACCCTGCCCCCAGCTTCTCTTGATTTTGGGATCTTCTGGAAGCCCGAAACCCTAAACCCTTCATCCACACATCTGAAGACGAAGCGCCCCAACTAGGGGACCCGAAACAGCGGGGCCAGAAACCGAGTCTTCGTTGCGGTTTAGGATTTAAGGTTTCGGGCTCAGGCGTTGAGATTCGGGATTAGGGCTTAGGCATTTAGGGATTAGGGCTTACGGTTTAGGTTTTCGGGCGTGAAGACTCCAGCGGAATTTGCGCAGGCTGATTCGTGGACGGCTCTTTCCCCAACAGCGGGCAGGGCTTACAGCAGTTCTGACTTCTCGCGCTGGGGCCATGCTGCTGCATGGGCAACGGACACTGGGCACAAGGAGTAATTTCTTGTCAACCCTAAACTCTAAGCAATAGCCCCTTAGCCCTTCAAGGTTGTTTGCTCCGTTGGGCAGGCACGGCCCCTCCTACACATCCCGACTGCATCACTCAGTGCTCGTGCTTGCCGGCCACGGTTGATGTTTAGGTTTTGTTTAGTGTTTGTATAGTGTTTAGGGTTTAGTGTTACGGCGACAACTGAAAACGTGCTCCGAGTATTCGCATATCTCCTGCCCACAACACTTCCACTGTTTCCTGAAGCAGGCCAAGTTACGCAGACTGTATTGTGGGTCGTAAACATCTTGGCAATCCAGTCCACCTAGCAACCCAAGTAAGCCGGACCTAAGCTTTAAATTTCAAGATTCCGATTCCCGTATTTCAACCCTACAGCACCACGGTACATCCCAGGCCCTAAATCCATATCCGGATAGCCTCCGCTTCAAGGACCCGGACTGTCTGATCTTCTTCGGAGGACTCGACACTTCCAGCGTAACCCCTGACCATCACGTGTGGTGCTACAGCATGGAGGCGCGTCTGCTGACAGGTTTGGGGGTGCGGTTGAGGGCTAAAGGGGCCAACAACCCGAAAACAGCAAGCAAACACTTGGAACCCCTGAGACTCTTTAGGGGGCCTATAGGGGCCTAAACAATTACCAATACTACTTGGGAGTTTCCGAAAACAGGGGTACCTTTGATGGGGGGTCCTTATAATAAGGATCCTACTATTTAGGGTACTATGTTAGGGTCCCGTATTTTCGGAAACCCCGATTTTGGGGTTCCTTAAGGTTCCGGTAAGTAATCAAGGCCTCTATATTTGCGGCTCCGGGGTTTGGGTTTGGCTCTGTTGCTTTCCTGTTTTGGGAGTTTCCGAAAATTTGGGGACCCTCATATAGTACCCTAAATGGTAGGATCCTTATTATAAGGACCCCAAAATAAGGTACCCCCAATTTTCGGAAACTCCCATTTTGGGTTGGGGTTACAGCGTTTCCAGCACGGAGCTCAGAACGACAATCGAAACTCACCGACCCCTGACCCGAGATTTACGATAATCACGGCGTGTTCGTCTTATCCTTTTTTGTTACCATACAATGGCTGCAAAATATAAGCTGATACTTGCTGTTTCGTTGCACTACTATCATTGGTATTATTATTTGTCTCAATCTCAGTCTTCGTATTTGTATTCGTGTTCAAAACCTGATTGTCGGTAGATGCCTTCGCTCCGGATACCCAAAGCCTCGAGCCCTAAACCCCTAAAGCCCAAAATCCCTAAACCCCTAAACCCCTACGGCCCTAAACTCCAAAACCCTGAACCCTAAACCCCTAAACCTCTGAACCAGAAACCCCTATATAAACCCTAGACACCGTAAGTGCTGTCTTGGCGCCCCTCCCAGCGAAGTCAACTTACCTTTGCCTGCGTAGGGTTTCCTATTCTAGTTTAAGATCTGGCACGCTTCTTGTCTCAATGGAGTAGGTTGGGCTTTCTGGGTGCCCCAACCCCCCATAAAGCACATGTAAACCTCTTACTGCATCGCTTTGAAACCCTTCACCCCCCTTTACCACACCCTTCTAAACCCCCTCATCAAGACCCCCTGGTCAGGAGAACAAATGGAAGGCAGACGGGAACCCAGGACATGCCGTTGCTTTGGAACCTTACTTCAGGGTTTAGGGATTCGCGGTTTGAGGTTTAGGGTTAAGGGTTTGGAGGTTTAGGGTTTAAGGTTTAGGATTTTGAGGTTTAGGGTTTAGGGGTTTGAGGTTTAGGGTTTAGGGTTTAGGGTTTGAGGTTTTGAGGTTTGGGTTTAGGGTTAAGAGCCTCGAAAGCTTTCAGCCCGAAAGCCTTTCAGCCTGAAGCCGCGAAGCTCGCGATTCTAAAGCCCAGGCCCGAGATCTTAAAGTCCCTTAAAGCCTATGCCTATACACCCTAAACCCTTAACCCTAAACTCCGAAAACCCCAAAACCCTAGACCCTAATCCCTAAACCCCGAAAACCCCGAAAACCCCGAAAGCCCCAAAACCCTAGACCCTAATCCCTAAACCCCTAAAACTCTAAGGCTCTAGACCCTAGACCCTGAACCTTAAACGAAGGAATCTTGTCGGGTTTAGGGTTTAGGGCTTCAGGGTCTTAGGGTTTTAGGGTTTCAGGTTACGGGCTCAAGGTTTTTGGGTGGTGTTGCGGACTTGGCGGACTTTGAGATTTCGGTAGATGAGGCTTTGGGATCTGTAACTTGGCATTCAATGTCAAGGGGTTAGGGTTTAGGATTAAGTGTTTAGGTTCAGGGGAATGGGTCATGGGTTGAGGGTGGGGTTAGTCCAGAGGTGTGTTTCCCATTTTTTCAGACGACGTGAGCATTGCGTGCCACTCTCCCATGAGGGTGGGGTTTAAGTCTACATTCAGTGTTGACGGGGTTTAAAGTGAACCCCGGAAAGTTGGAACATGGTTTTTGGAGGATTAATGCTGCGATCCCCTATACTTTACCTTAAGGCCATGAGGATATTGATGTTCCAACTTTCTGGCTTCTACTGCAGGGCTTCGGAGGGTTCATCTTGATCGTTGTTGTGCGTGTCTTTACAAATCCTAGTGCGAGGTCTTATACTATAGGGGCCTTGATCATTTCAATAGGGTTTTGGGGCCCATCATACTATAGCTATAATACGGAACCCCCCAAAATAGTATAGGTAATTATTTAGGCCCCTATACTAAACCCCCATAATACCCCTTATAGTAGTCCTGATAGACTCCTTTAAAACGAACCCCCGAAGCAGTGTAGGTAATTATTTAGGCCCCTATTGCAGCTCCAAAGCCTCAAGCCCAAAGCTTCTGACTGTGATCCTTCAAGTCCAGGAAACAGCTCCGGATCTTCATCATCGCCATCCCAGCATTATATAGGGGCCTTAATAGTTACCTACATCATTCAGGGGGCTCCTTATTTTCAGTATACTACAATGTGCCCGAAAGCCCTATTCTCATTATTGAGCCCCTTACATTACTACCTTTTCGTTGTCCTGACGGCTGGGTCTGTCCTTCATTCCTGCTACTGCTGGTGCTGCTCCTCTTGCTGCCCCCCGCTGCCGGCACTCACAGCAGCACCACCAGCACAGCACCACCAGCAGCTCCACCAAGTGGTGGAGCGACGTGGTACTGATAGTTGCCGCTGCATGCGTCGGACTGGTAGTGGCAATCCCCATCTCCAATGTCGTAAGTTTTTGCTGTCTTTATTAACACAAGCGCAGCTCTGCGACTGCTGGCAGCACCATGGTCGGCGTCCTCGGCCCTACACCGTCTATATACATCTATGTACACATATATATGTATATATATATATTTACACACCCCTCTATTCTCAACCCTCAGTTCTGAACGCTAAACCTTAGAAGCCCCAAGCCCGGTATCACCCTGAACCCTCAGCCCTGGACCCTAAACCCCTAAAGCCCTAAACCCTAAACCTAAAGCCCTAAACCCTAAACCCCAAGCCCTAAATCCTAAACCTAAAGCTTAAACTTGGCTTAAACCCTAAACCCCTAAAGCCCACCTAAAGCTTAAACCCTAAACCCCCAAGCCCAAAGCCCGAGACACGGCTCCTGCAGGAGGCTCTCCACCCAATGGTGGCACTGGAGATATTCGAGAGCCACTGGGATTGATTTTTGGTCTAAGGGCCGGGTGGGGCGGGGTTTTAACATAGGGTTTTAAAAAAGGGGGCCTGAATTCTTGTTAAAGTCATTCCTCAGGCTTAGGGTTCGTTTAACTTATGGGTACCACCATATACAGCAACACCCTACTCTAGTTAGCCCGGCCCCTTTATTAACTATCCTTAAAGGCTAATGATGCATCCCCGAACCCTACTGTAGTCCGACTATTCGGGCAGTCAAGATTCGGGCATTTGTATTTTGAGTTTCTGCTTTAAGGCTTTCGGGTTTAGCGACCCAGAGAGCCCAATACCCCCTTAATTAAGGAATATAGCTTAAACCATAATATGAATCCCCTTATGATTTAAGGCATATTCCGCAAAATTAAGAAACCCTAAACCCTAAACGGAACCCTTAAAGGAACCCTTAAAGGAACCCCTAGGTTTATTCCCTAATTAAGGGGCATTGGTCTCTCTGGGTAACGGCTCCAAGCGAACGGCTCGAAAGGCCTCCGGCTTTGCGGTTTGGGGTCGAGTCTTAGGGTTTTAGGGTTTTAGGGTTTAGAGTTTAGGGTTTGGGGTTCAGGGTCGAGTTTTGGCTTCGGGGGTTGGGTGGCGTAAAGCCTAAATCCTAAACGATTTAGTGTTGAAGTCTTCGAGCTCTGTAGCTTTCAGGAAAGGGCATGGCCACATGGCGTGTCGGGCAACAGATTTGGGAGTTTCCAAAAATTGGGGGTACCTTATTTTGGAGTCCTTATAACAAGGATCCTACTATTTAGGGTACTATATTAGGTTCCCCTATTATCGGAAACTCCCCAAACCCTAAACCCTTTATAGAACCCTTATAGATCCCTTCAAGGAACCCTTATGGTACCCTTTAAAGGAACCCTATATTCTATAATGTAGGTTCCCCTATTTTCGGAAACTCCCATTTCTGTCCGCATCTCCGTCTGTGCTTTTGCTGGCTTATGGCCCTCGAAGCGGAGTTGTTCCCAGTGCTGAAAGAAGCTGGGCTTTGGAGTACCATACTTTAATACTTTTGGGGGACCTGTTACTTAAAGGGAACCCATTATGAAATAAGAGTCTATACTTTTTTGCCCCTGGTTACTTCAATGCCAAGGAAGGCACTTAGCCATCAAACCCTCAACCTTAAGCCCTAAACCCAGGCGGCGGGGACGGTAGCACCAAGTGCGACCCGGTACGAAACGCATTCGCTTCAAGACCAGTACTGGTTCCTTGAAAAAAATGTTAACCGTGAGACTCTAGGTCATGAGGGGCTACCTTTTCGCGGGCCCCCACAAAACAGTGCTTCTCTATTTTTTTTTTGGGGGGGGGTTGGGGGCGGAGGGGAGTGGCTTGTCGTATCTTTGAGACTAGCAAGAAATTGGGACTCCTAGGAAATATCATCGCCTTGGACGGGTGTTAAACCCCGACGAGGCCCTCGGAAACCCGTGTAGCACCATATTCTAAGTATATCAAGTCCCCGATTAAACAACCCTCAAAACCTCCATTAAGACCATATAGACCCCTCCTAAGAACCCTTCTCACACCTTAGTCTCCTACCCTAAACCCTAAACCCGGAACCCCGAGCCCTTCAATCCTAAACCTTACACCCAAAACTGCACCATTCCCGCAACACACAGACTCCTTACTCCTTCCAAGGGCGAAGGGGGCCATGCTGGGCCAAGAGTTCTACATCTTCTACGGAGATACGCAGAGATCTCAGCGCCGTAGGGTTCAGGGTTTGCGAGCTTCTGGCTTCAGGGTGTTTTTGGGTGTTTTGCAGGGTGCCACTAAATCAAATCCATTGGTTTAGGGTCTAGGGTTTGGGGCCTATGTTTGCCTCACCCTTGTAGCCTGGAGCTTCTCGGAGTCTATTCGGTCGTGACTCCGACAAGCCAGAAAGTCGTAGTGTGGCACCTTGTTAATTTTATATGCCTCCCAAAGAACGCGCGCGAGAGAGAGAGAGAGACCCGCTTCGCCGCATAGTTAATTCAAGCTGCTTTCCTTGATTACGGGCATTGGGCTATGCAGGAGCACGGCTCCATACTTGCCAACCTGCTGTCGCCTTAACCTCAAACCGTAAATCGGCGTAACAAGGCTGTGGGTGAAAATGGTGAGTAGGTCTCGGATTGAGGGATGCAGGCCGCAGGCGGAATTGCAACAGAGCTGAAGGGTTTCAGAGGTTTAGGGGTTAAGGTTTGGAACGATGTTTCATCGATGAAGATAGTCCCAAGCCAGCCCGACCAGCAAGAAGCTCGAACGCCAGTTTACGGAGCTTTTTTACACATGCCAGGCAGGCCGAGACCTTCAAGTACACAGTGCCGAACAGCTTCAAAACTCAGGCCAGCTGAAGTAGTTTTGCATGGTTCGGGTCGGGGCTCCACCGTCGGTTTGGCTGTCACCTTATTGTTGTTATTATTGCTTCGCCGGTGTCCACTCCTCCTGCTCCTCCCTCTCCGGCGACCGACTACGACTACGACACGACTTGCACTACCATGCCACTGCCACTGCCACTGCCACTGGCACTGGCACTG
>BGNK01005657.1:0-35352 GCA_003297005.1 Symbiodinium sp. clade A Y106
CAAAACAAATAAAGACAAAGTTTGCCAAATACGAACATAAATAAGGTTTTGGGCCCTTTACATACAAGCCCTGTTGATCTAATCCCTGTTGTTCTGGTTCGGCGCAAACGGTTAAGGAAATTCTGCATGCTTCAAGCATGCAATGTGCCCCAAACCTCAACCCGCGAACCAGAAGCCCAACATCCTCTTGTCCGTTGCTTTAGCCTCCCTCCTCGACGACTTTGGCTGGACCTTTGGCCACGACCGAAATAAAGATCCCAGCAAGAAGCAGCCGGAACAACCAGCTACCATCTACATGATTTCTCTACAGTCCATATTCGACTTCTCTCCTTCGACTTTTGCAGATCCACTTGTGGGCGCTGCACAGGCAAAAAAGGTCGATTGTGTGTCTCACAGCCCACAAGCGTCTCAAAACTCGAAGAGACTTCAGGCCACACGGCAGCGAGCATCACCGGTCTCCTCCTGATCGAAAAGCTTGCAATGGAGTGGCTGCTGCGTGGTGGCAGAATCCTAAGCTACACCCTCCAATCCTAAACCGCAAGCCCGGCGCCTGACCCTCTGCCTTAAAACCTAAATCCTGAACCCCAAAAACCAAAGCTAAGAGAGAACCGGTGCTTCCAGACGAATGCAACCCCGGGATGATGGTGACAACTGTGACAGGAGCAATTGGGGACTATGGCAACGAACAAGATAATGAAGACATAGATGGCTAGGTAGGGGGGCTTTGGGACAGTTTATATTTTCCCTTTTTGGTTGGGCTTAAGAGGGTCTTATTTATCTACTTATTTTTTTCAACAGCTTTAAAGGCCCCACTTAGATAAAGATGGTGATGCTTGTCATGATGATGGGCCCTTGCTGAGCCTGTCGGCTCGGCAAGGCCCTCCAAAAGGCCAAGGCATGCCAAGACTTCCAGCACATCTTCGAAGAATACACCTTTTATCCCCAATACCCAACCTTTAAACTTTTTGGGTTCTTATAGTTTTAGTAGGAATCGGAAAGTTTAACCTTTTATTTCTGTGGCTTATTGGGGGAGTAATTAAGTTCCAGAACTTCTAGAACTGGTGGGAGATGACGGGTCCTGCGTTTGGAAAGCTACGTCGACTATCCCAAACTTAAAAACCCTGAGCCCCTAACGCCCAAAACCCAAACCTAAACCCTACCCAGAGTCTCCATTGTAGTTCCTTTTTTTGGTTGACCAGATTTTTGGTTAGGATCCTATCATAGAGATTTTGGTTAACCAAAAAATGGAACTACAATGGAGACTATAGGTAAACCCTGAGCCCGAACGCCCTAAACCCGGGAGCAGGACTTGCAGACTGAGGGTTGAAGGTCCTAGGGATTAGGGTCACAGCGTTTTTGGTTTAGTGTTCAGATTTCGGGTTTGGTTAGGGTTTAAGGTTTAGGGTTGAAGGGTTTAGGGTTTAGGGTAAGGTTTAAACTAACTAGTTCATGAGCCCTACAATCTCACTTCTTGGCTGAGTTAACCCCATATCCCTCAACATAAAACCCCTCAATCCGTCCCAGCCCAACCGAAACCAAATACCCAAACCCTATCCGCCTGACCCCAGGACCCCATGACAGTAGGACGCTCAATTTCAACATGGGGACAAGGTTCGCTAAGCTTGAATCCTCGCAGGCACTTCATAGCACCTACATATATGTAAGCCTATACAATCAAACAATAAGCAGGGTTCTTGCTATGAAACTTAGTTTTAAGGTACCATAATGGGGATCTATGATAAATAACGGGGTTTCCCTGTTACGGTAACTTAACTCTGGGGTTCTTCCTCCTGTGTCCCAGTGTGGGTCCGTGTGGTGGTGCCTTCTGATGCGCACAGCTGCATCCTGTGGCCCACTCTCGGTCGTACGTGAAGCTTTAGGGTTTCAAGCTCCTAGGTCCTAGATCGCCAGAACTCAGCCTTAAACCCTAAACCCTAAACCAAGTAGAGCCGCGAAACGTTCCAAGCGCCGAGGCTACCGCCGTGGATTCCGACCATCGAGGACTTCGAGGCATCCCGGGGACTGGGCTTTGGAGTACCATACTTTCATAGGGACCCTTAGGGGGGTAGGGGGGAGGGGGGTAGGGGACTATACTTCCTTAAATAGGCCTTATTAGGTCCTTATTAGGTCCTTATTATGGGCATTAAGGCCCCCTACCCNGAGGGGGGGAGGGGACTATACTTCCTTAAATAGGCCTTATTAGGTCCTTATTAGGTCCTTATTATGGGCATTAAGGCCCCCTACCCCCCCTCCCCCTACCCCCCTAAGGGTCCCTATGATACTTTAATGTTTTTCTTAAAGGAACTATTATGAAAAAAAGTTTACACTTTTTTCTCCCTGATTACTTCAAAGCCCAGGGGAAGTCAGGTTTAGGTTTGTAGAGCTTCGGCCCGACACCCGGAACCCTAAACCCCTAAACCCTAACTATGTGGAGCCTTGCCTGCTTCGTGCGAGTGCGAGCGTCGAAACCCTAAACCCTATAGGATTTAGGATATAGAGTTTGGGGTTTAGGATGTAGGATTTAGGTATAGTCTCCATTGTAGGTCCTTTGTTGGTCTAGCCAGCTACTTAGGATCCTCTAGGGTAAACCCCACAAGGAACTACAATGGAGACACTAGGTGGGTTTGTAGAACTTAGGGTATTGCGCGGGTAGTTTGGGGTTAGGGTGTAGGATTTGTAGGGCCCCTATCCCAAAAGCTCGTGTACCGATAGCCTGGCAGTAGCGCGGGGAGCCTCTAACTTCTCTTGGGAAACCAAGCCCCGCCAGAAACAAAAAAACACTCAACCGACATCTTAAACTCCAAACCCTGGCGAGTGGCCGAAAAAGTCCGAGCCCAAAGCCACGGAAATCTCAGAACCCGTCACCAAGCCCTTCTACTTAGAGGTTCATGGGTAGTTTTTTGTAAGTGGGTTTTAAGTCCCCTAATATGGGTTATATCATATCTATAGTTACCCTAATTATCCTACTTATAACCCTACTTGTTATAACTACCCATGAACCTCCAAGTATGGGTCAACCTGGATGGCAGGCGAGAGTTGGAAAGAGCGCAGCAGTTGGGATCATGGCTGTGGCGAACTCAACCATCACGTGGCTCAGCCTATTAGATCCTAAGTTTAGGGTTTAGGGTGCCTAAATCCCAAAGGGTCCAAGTAAGAATAGTATAGTATATACTCTTGGGGGCCCAAAGACCTCCTAAGTCACTAGTAGAAGGGTACTTGTACCCTTTGGGAACACACACCTTGAGCCCCAAAGCCCTTCTTGAGGAACGGATAGTGCTCTTCATCCCAGACCTTCCAAAATCCCTTAATTAAGGACTATACCTTAAATTATAATGGAATCCCTAATATGAATTGAGGTATACCTATAGTCTCCATTGTAGTTCCTTTTTTTGGGTAACCAAAATCTCTATTATAGGGTCCTAACCATAAAACTGGTCAACCAAAAAAAGGAACTACAATGGAGACTCTAGGTATTCCTTAATTAAGGGATTTTGGAAGGTCTGGGATCCCTTTCGTCTTCGGGGTCCGGCTCCAGGCTCTGGGCATACACAACGCACAGAGAATCCGAGAGAGCCCAATACCCCTTAATTAAGGAACATCATAATTTGAAGCCCCTTATAATTTAAGGTATATTGCTTAATTAAGGGGTAAGGAATATAGCCTAAATCAGAATTTGAAGCCCCTTATAATTTAAGGTATATTGCTTAATTAAGGGGTATTGGGCTCTCTGGGTATAGGCTCGGGGGTAGCTTCCATGGTCCAGGGTTTGCCGCTTGGAGGGTCGTTGCAGCTGGCAATCCCTCTTGTACCCGATACTCTTCCACACCCTGAAGCCCAAAACCCCAACAAGCCAGGAAGACCAAAGCTTCCTGACTGCCCTCAAGGCTCGTTTCAAGCCCTGAATGCCTTGTCAGCTCACTGAACCAAATCCCAAATTACTGTCTCCGAAGGAAGGTCAACAATGTATGCAAAGGGACGCTAATCTGGAGAACTACCCATATGCAGAAGCCCCATACAATTTCCAGCAGTCTTCGGAGTAGGCCAAAGAGCTCTTAGATCCTCTGGCACCCCTTGTCTGGCTTGGGGATTCTGGGGTTTAGGAGTTCAAGGTTTAGACTTTTAAGGTTTCGGATTTTTTGGTTTAGAGCTAGGGTTTAAAAGGTTTGTTACAGATTAGGCACCAACATCAACTGAACTCTCTTAGCAACCCTAAACCCTAAACCAGGTTTTGGGGAATCGGCCTGCTCTTTGCATTGCCTCCACTGCTGGGCTGGCGCCGATGGAAGATCCAGCAGGCGCGTTTGCAGGGATTTGGAGTGTAAACCTGCACCTTAAATAACAAGATCAGTGGACTTAGTAAGTAAGGTTAGAAGTATTTCAAAGGAAGCTGTAGAGGTAATTACGTATAACTTTAGAGATAGCTTACTTGTGATCATAACCCCAGTAAAACCCAATCCAATCCTGGACGCCTAGATGCTATGGCTATAGGGCTCAAGTTGCAAAGTAGCTCAGAGACCGTGCGTCTTCTGTTCCTGCTGCAAACATGGCGCAGTCTGCCGTCGGTGCAACGCTGGGAGCCGCCGCCCTGCTGGGTGGCTGCGCCTTCCTGGCACCCTCCGCTCCACATGCGGCCTCCGCGCCTCCCCAGCTGCGAGGCGCCTCTCAGAGCGCTTCTTCCACCGCGGGGGCAGCTGCCCCGCTGGCTGGAGCTGCACTGCTTGCCACCGCTGCGGCGCTTGCCAGGCCTACAGAGTCCGCAACGACCCGCAGGGCGGCCGTCAAGAAGAAGGGCGTGAAGGTCGTGCATGGCAAGGAGATCCCATGGAACCTCTTCACCCCGAAGGCCCCATACCCGGGCGAGGTCATCGAAAACGATGTGCACCCACAGACGTTGACAGAGGAAACTGGGGATGCCAACTGGGAAACTTGCCATGTGACCTTCGATCACGACGGCAAGGTACCCTACATTGAGGGACAGTCCATCGGAGTCATCGCGCCAGGTCCTGACAAGAAGGGCGAAACTCCTGCCCGCATCCGCTTGTACTCCATTGCTTCCTCGGCAGTCGGGGACAACCAGAACTCCAAGACGGTGTCTTTGTGCGTGAAGCGCGTGGTCGAGGTTGACGGCAAGTTTGCCAATCGCGAGAAGGGTGAGGACAAGCCCGACAAAGCTGGCACGGCCTACCCCGATAACCAGGTCTATCGAGGAGTTTGCTCGAACCACATCTGCGACATGTCGCCAGGGGACGAAGTCATGATCACGGGCCCGACTGGAGCCGAGATGCTTCTGCCAGAGGACCCAGAGGCCAACATCATCATGCTGGCGACGGGCACGGGCATAGCCCCGATGCGATCCTACTGCCGGTTGCTCTTCCACGACGATGCCGGGGCCAGCGCCGATGGTGGCAGAACCTTCAAGGGAAAGGCATGGCTCTTCATGGGCGTTCCCTACTCCAAGTCTCTCCTTTACGATGACGAGCACCAGGACTACAAGAAGAACTACCCGGACCAGTTCAGGTACGATTACGCCGTCAGCCGTGAGCACCAGAATGCAGCGGGTCAGAAGATGTACATCCAGACGAAGATGGCGGAGTATGCGGATGAGCTCTGGGATCTCATGCAGGACGAGAAGACACACGTCTACATGTGTGGTCTCAAAGGCCAGCAGTTCTTGATAAGATTCATACAACGGTATAATTACTACAATCCTAGCTGTAATATATAACACTGGTACTAGTTACTAGACAAAATATGCATTGTCATACCCGTAGCGGTTTAGGGTTTAGGGCTTCAGGGGGGTAGCCGTGTGGCACGAGTCCACAGCACAGTCGGCGCCTCGGTTCCTGGCATATATGCATAGTCAGGTGTAAAAGGGATACTGTTGATGGACAAAATCCTGCATTTCCCATTAGAAGGAATATACCATAATTCCCATAGTTTAGGGTCCTTAGGGTCATGCAGGATTTTGTCCATCAACAGTATCCCCGCAAGGCATGGAGTCTGGCATGGCCGAGTGCTTCGGGCCTATCGCAGAGAAAGCCGGCAAGGATTGGGCGGAGTTCGCTAAGGCCATGAAGAAGGCCGACCGCTACCACGTCGAGGTCTACTGAGGTCTACTTGCACAGCCAGCGATTTTAAAGCCTCCGGGCTTTGAGGTAGGCCTTGCAACAGGGACAGAGACTATGTTTTTCATTCCGTTCAGTGATAGATGACGAATGTGATGCAAGGCCTGCACTAATTACCGCAATCTGCGCCCATGAGGACGGAGTTCGTTGCATTGTCAGACGATATTTACGGCGTGAAGGAGTTGCTTTCTTCGTGCTCAGAGGCGCTACTACAGGTCCACCGGATTCTCCGATACCCGTCCACAGAGGGCAAGCTTTGCAAAAATCAGCATGCGGCTAATCCTGCCAGAGCTGTACCATGCTACCAGACACAGACGACTGTGATGACGATCAGTGGATGCCTTCGCATGGAGGTGGTCGGCGAACCCATGATCCCCAAACCCTATAGCTGAATACATATCTAAGGCTGAAAACCCTAAGCCCTCGTCCCCAGACGTAAACGGCCCAACTCCTACGTTCTCTCCCGTCCCGATGGAGGACCGCAGCTTGGATGTGCAGATGCTTCGGCGCTCACTGCCTCTCATCGCCAGATCCCCAGCGTTGCCGTCTCCCACACCGCTGGGCACATGTGGTGTTAGCTTTGAAGGTGTTTCTTTGGGGGTCAAGATGCCGCTTTGTCATGTCGAGTTGACGGCAGATCCTTGGTTGAACGTTCCAGGGTGGAGAGAGAGTTGTTGTTTTCTTTTTTGTCGTGTGATCGTCGAGACTACCATCAGCAGTATCACCATGCTGCTCCTGTTCGCCTACTGCTACGGCGGGCTGGACCTCACCGTCTCGGACAAGTCATTGTCAACGGCACCACCACCATTAGAGTAGCGATCACGAGCGATATCATCAACACGTATTTGTTATGCCACCGGCAGCTTGCGAGCTAAAGTAGTCATATCACCATTTACCACAAGAAGCGCACTCAACAACACGATCCGCATGAGAAGAGACTACTGTGGCAAGTGCCACAGCATCAGCACTACATACTGGCAGAAGTAGCAGGAGTAAAGGTATTCGCGCCTTTAGCTATATCGTTCCTGCCGACAATATATACGCACAACAGTACCAATGAGAACATGGAAGTACGAGCAGCAAAAGTAGCCGCCAGGGTATCATCAACATAAAACAGCAACCCATGTAACAAGACCGAACAGCAACAATAATTGATTTTGCCAAGATCCCAATCCCTGAAGCTCATAGTTAAGCAGCCCTGAGATGAACTAACCTTGCCGCGCCATATTCCAAGGTCTTCAATTTCGTGCTTCAGGCGAAGAACTATGGGAGCGAGCCCTATAAACCCTAAACCCTGCCTGTGGCCGGAAAAACCTACCTTTTCAGGGTTCCTTATTATGGTTTCTATATATAATTTCTTAAAAAGGTCGGTTTTGGGGGGCCAAAGGTAACAGCTTCGGATCAGGGGTGGGAGGTTGTTCCGGAAGACTTCGGCATCTGTGCGAAGGGGATGTGGGGCCTGGGGCGTCTTTTCGGGTTCCTGCCAAGCAGGGCCTTTCACTTTAGTGATACCGATACCGTTCCTTCGAACCTCGATGTCAATGTACTAGTAGGCATGAAAAGCTTTCGGCCCTTGAGAACTTCGAACGACAGTCCAGGCACCTCAGTGTGGTTTAGGGTTTAGGGTTTATAGGGTTTAGGGATGTGCCAAGCTTTGAACAAACATTCTCTCACATCGCCGTCATGGAATGCAGGTATGTCAAGCCCCCCACGTATGAGTTTCCTGATTTGGCTCCGTGTGTCCCATGAGATCGGAGATTGTTCTGGGGTGCCAGGTTACAGTCAGATTTGATGTTAAGGTGCTGGGTCGAAGATGGCCTTTGCATTGAATAGCCGTATATCGTGCCCAAATCCTCAAACTTCAGCCCTGAATTTCAAGCAGCACCCAGCCCCAAGCTGCGGATTCTTCATGTCACAATGCGTTGCGCTTCAACCCTGTTCAGCTCCCCGAAGCTTCCGAAAGTCGGAAGCCCCGAACCTATGTTTTTTTAATCCAACCAGCCAAAAATCCTGGACCGTGAAAAAGTCGTAAGGGTCCAAAGGATCCAAAAACCAGGTACTCGGGTTTGGGATCGTAGTTATGTACTGTAGGTTACGATTTTTGAGAGTATATGCTAATTGGGTACTTGGACGCCTAGGGAAAATCCTATAGATTCCGATGGCCGTAGGCATTTGAGTCTGATGCTCCGCATCGTGCAGTAGGCATGGGGTAGAGTACACGGCTAAGGTATGCTACGGTCACACCATAAGACTAATTAATAAGCAGATAGAAGAGTTAACGACCCAGAAAGCAATGCCGTTTGAGGACTAGTAGCATACTAATATCTAAGTTAGCAAGCCAGAAAGCAAGTACGTTTGAGGGTTTAGGTTGTCCCTCCCTCAGGTCCTGGTTGGTGTGCCTTTCCTCATCTATGTGCTCCCGGCCTCTTCGCTCGATTGGCACGCGCTGCCCTCGACAGAGACGCCTCTCGGACAGCCTAGTTGGTCGCGCCTCCGAAGCTATGAACCCAGAGAGGCAGAGCCTTCAACTATAATGAGTGTGGTATGTTATTTTCCTGCTGTCTTCATCTACAGCCACAGAATCTTCACTGATTCCGTTTGTGACCTCAACTCGCATCCTCATGCTGTCGTCACTTAGGCTTTGAGTGGGTTTCTGTCTCTCTCGCTCTCTCAGCTTTGAGTCCCAAGTATGTTACTACACGTCTTCGAGCGATGCAGAGTCAGCAGATCTGGGGACGCGTTGAACGGCAATCCGACGGCACCGAGCATGTGCAGTGCGGACCCGGCTTTTGTCGCGGGCGTCTGCAATTTCACACGGTCTCGACTTGCTGCACTCGGGGCTTGTGGTGGGTTTGTGGTGCGGGTTCTGCTGAGAAGTACAAGGAGACAGTTGGCAGGCAGATCCGCAAATGGCCCTCTACCAGAGCTCAAGAGCGCGCGTGTGAGAGGAGAGCACGCTCGATCGACTGCGCTGGCGAGTGCCTGGCGATCGAGTATAAAAACAACAAGACGAAGGTCCCGTGGCCGTGCCGACATGGACACACCTGGGACGCAGAGCCACTCAGCGTGCTGCATCAAAGGTGCCGCACGTGTGCCAGAAACAGGCAGCAGACCCCGCCCCATTGCGATCATGCGAGGGCGCGAGCTGGGCCCTGTTTGTCAACGAGCAAGTACAACGGCTCCAAAACCAAGTGGGTGCGAGCTGGGACACAGCTGGAAGTTCAGCGTTCTGGACAGTGCCTCGTGGTGCCCTACCTGCTCCGCAAATCCAGCAAAGGGCGAAGTTGCAGGCAGCGCAGCTTAAAGGCCTTGCAGGCGCATGCTGCTTCCCTTGGTGGCCTTTGCCTGGCAACCGTCCGTGTGATAGCCCCCCCAACCCGACCCTCACCAGTCCTGTGCCTTGCACCTGGGACTCCACTCCCCGAGACTAGCCCTTTCTGTGGCTAAAGTCTGGAATTTGGGTTTCATGACTTTGAAGCTGTTGGCTGAAATTCTTCGGCATCCAAAATCCAGAGCCAATTTGCACCGTGGCACGGCACATAGAACCGGTGGGTGTGGGGAGGGGTTGTCGGGGCTGGACGTATCCGCTGGGATTCCTTGTTTTTGTACATCCCTAGGGATCCTTTTATCTAAATGGGAGTTTCCGAAAATAGGGGTACCTTATTTTGGGGTCCTTATAATAAGGATCCTACTATTTAGGGTACTAAATTTTGGTCCCCTATTTTCGGAAACTCCCAAATAGTAGGTTACTGGGATATATAATTTTTGTAGTTCCCAGCATCTCATCCCGGCTGGGGATGTGAGGAGCAGAGGCTTTTCAGGCTCCACTCCCTCGCACTTCTCCGCCGGGCTTCGGCAGCACATGGGTAGTTGTCAAAATGATGGCCCCGTTTTGGGTACCCTAAATATTAGGTGCCGTATTGTATTAGGGACCCAAAAAGGAACCATAATTTTGACAACCACCCACTAAAAAACCTTATGACGCCAGAACCTCGAAACTCGAAACTCCCGCTTCACTCGACCATGCTTTTGGACAGAGAGAGCTGAGGTTGGCTCGAGATATTACGGTCTGGCTGCTGGTGGAGGCGCTGGGTGGGTGGGGATGGGGCGATCGAGCCTTCAGTTGTCTCTGTGGGGGTGGGGGTGGGGTGGGGTGGGGTGGGGTGGCGGTGGGTGGGGTGGGTGGGGAGGGGAGGGGTTTCTGCTGCTTCTGGTTTAGGCCCGGATTCAAAAGGTTTCCGGGCTTGGATTCCCAGACTCGTAGACTGAGGATTCAGGCATATAGCACCCAGAGACACCAGAGAAAGGCTCCTGTAGACTTCCTCCTGTCGTAAGCACTCGAAAGGTACATGCTGTGGGCTGGATAGATCTCGCTAAGCCCTAAGCAACCCGGAGCATCAAGTAACCCTGCAAATGCCCCAGACCCCTCGTTCTAAACGTCCTAAAACCTCAGAACTTAAGCCCGACCCTAAACCCAAAGCCCTGCTTAAAATCTCTGTAAACTTTTCTTACCTAGACCCCAAAAGTATGTAGACTAATGGCCTTTTATAGGTTTTTGGCCATTATTTTACTTACTCTTGGGGGTCTAGGTAAGCCCGAAATGTGGACCGATTCTGGAACAGAGCTGATGTTACGGGTTCCCTTTTCCGGTTTTAGCAGCAAGGTAAGCAACAGGCTTAAGCCCAGGGCAAGCCCAAGATTTCTGAAAGTTTCCCATTTCAGTCGTAGACTCGCGGCCTTCAGCCTGAATTCTCTAACCTTGCCCAAAAATTGGGGTTTGTGGGTGTTAGATAAGTCCTAACTCTACTGGCGCGCTTTCGAGGAAGTGTGCTTCTTCTACGTTCATCGTTGGCTTCACCAAGACAAGCGCATGTCGGGCCCCTGGTGGACATGCCGGCAGCGGGTTCAGTAATCAAACACGAGCAGTTCACTTATTCCTCGCCGTAGACAAGTATCAATGAACACGCTAATCAGAGTATTGAGAAGACCCCCATGATACATTATGCGTTTTCGATTTTTCTCCTACTATGCTGGTGTATCGGAGGTCCAAGCCGCGTTAGAGGATGATTACAGTCGATTTTCCGTAGAGTCTACGAGACTTGGGGTTTTGCCCGACGTTTAGAGTTTAGCTCATATTTACGGCTGACAGGGTCCATTCCGCAACACCCTAACTCTCAGGCTCGAAGGATTAATTAAGGTTCCAAGTTTATTTCAGACAGTCTTGGGCACTTTGACAAGTGGGCATGATGTAGCCGATATCTCCAAGATCCTTTCGATTTGGGTCTCGCATACTCATCCTGGGACGACCTCCAATAATCTGTTCAAGAGCCCCTCCACGATCCTTCTTGATGTACGTATTACCTGGTGCTTCTATGATAGCCGAATATTAGGGACCCAAAAAGCACATAAGCATAAGCATTTTTTTAGGGATATCCTTACCTTTTTGGGCCTCATTATAAGCGGGTTTATATGGGATATCCCTATCCCAATGTTTGCTAATGTGCTTTTTTGGGGCCCTAGAATATGGTGTGTCGGCATTGGAATCTTCAGGGGTTGTGAACTGGCCTGTCACTCATTGCAGTCCCTTTACACAAGGAGCACACAACGCGGACGAAATCACAGCATCCGAAGCATACGGGTCTTCTTCTCTTCAACAAGCAGCCTTGACAACTCTAGTCGCTCTAGTTTGGGCGTTCATAATATAGATATATTGGGCCTTTAATATCAGCCCTATTATAGACTGTTACTGTATGGGGGCAGTACCCGATCTCTAGTCAACGTCTGGAGGTATGCTGCTGTGCACAAGCTGCACCACACTTGGACTGCACCGATCTCCATCGTGGCCATCTATTGCCATCCCTTCGAGCACCTGGCGCCTCGAGCCAGTGTTAAACACATGTTTCAACCACTACCATCCTGCTTTTTCTTGGTCGTATGCCGAATATGAGAATTGAATTGTGTTAAAACAATAGAGATGAGACCGTGCCCGGACCCAGTTGTTGGATTGAGTGGAACCTCCGATTGCAGGCTAGAGGAGTGGAGGCTTGTCATACATAGATAGCAAACTCTGTTCGGTAACACTACTTGGGTCTTGAGCACACGTGGAGAAGGTTCCTTTCTCGGGCATCCATGTCGACTGTTTTCATTACAAGTTATAGTCGCCGAGAGCTGGACTTGTTGCAGACTTCCATATTGCATGCCACCCGCTTCATGTTAGAGGCTAGTAACCTACTGATAGCAAAGGCTCCAGGGTTTTGCTTTTGCAGCCAGCATGGGGCTCGCATCTTGTCTTGCAAGTGCCACCTAGGATGTCGATGTTGTGTTTCATGCGTAGGGCCTTTGGAGACAAGGATTCAAAATGCATGCGGTGGCAACAGTTGGAAGAAGCCCAGAATAAGGGACCCAAAAAGCACATAAGCATAAGCATTTTATGGGGATATCCCTACCTTATTGGCCTTCCTTATAAGGGGGTTTATATGGGATATCCCTATCCTAATTTTTGTGAATTTTGATAAGACCGAGGTTCTGCAACACCCGAACACTCCGCCCATAGTTATACATTTCGCAGATGGCACACCCGTCACTACAGTTGACAAAGTCAAGTACCTGGGCACCACGTTAGCTGGACCCACACCACTAAGCAAGCTATTGAAGCACGAATGCAAAAAGCTCATTCTGCGTACATGAAGCTACAGCACTTGTGGAGAAGTAGAATTTGTCTGAAGGCCAAAATCCGCCTATATCATTCATATGTCTTGCCAGTTCTGCTTTACTCCCTTCAAGATAATTGGAACCTCCTCAAACACCTCCGCACGATTGACGGTTGGTATTTTCGTTATCTGCGCAGGTGCATGGGTATCAAAGCGTCGTATTATTCTCGGATACCTAATCAACGAGTCTGGAAACATGCTGGACGCCCTACTTTACCCACACAAACCCTTCTTTCCAATCAACAATCCCGATTAATTAAAAGTACGTTGGCTACTCCGCAAGATCCTTTACACCATGTCATTTTCAGTCCAGGCTATAAAGACAGAATCAAATTTTCGAAGTCCAAGAACAGAGGCCACCCGCGACAGTATTGGTTCGATATAGTTTCCAAGCAGGCGATCAAATTGGCTGAAAATTTTGACCACTCNAACACCTCATACATAAACACGAAAGCTTTCGCTCGCATCTGCTGGCTGCGCCGACGCGCAACGCTGAATCGTTTAAATTTCTTAGAAGAAGTGTGGGTGGCGCATGGCGGACTTAAAAATCCTAATTTTTGCTTATGTGCATTTTGGGGCCCTACAGAAGCCTTCAACCGCAGGTCTCCAACATCATCCCAGTCCTTCTTGGCCCTTTGATTTGTCGCTCCCACGCGGCTTCCTTCGGTGTCTTCCTGTCTGTTGGGACAGCGCCTTGGGACAAGTATTGTTTAGGGTTTTGGGCGTATAGGTTTAGGGTTCCGGGGATGGGGTTTAGGGATTAAGTGTGAGGGATTTGGTGTTGTTCGAGTATCTTCTTAAAGGCTCGGCTTGCTTGTGGCTAAGAGATGCACAAAGCAGAGAAGCCGGAACAGCCAAAAGACTTGTTGGCCATCAACATATATTGTTGGATTTTCCTGCTGAGCCGCGAGTGCTAAACCGGACATCTCACGCTGGGCCGCATTAACTCCACAGCAGCTGGCACGGCAAATTATCGTAGCTGGGGGTTCTGTAGAGTCCCTCGCCGTCCTATCGCTATTGAAACCCCTGCAAAACTTGCACTCGACTCGAGGTTCAGGGTTCTCTCCCTCGTTCTTAGTAGGGAATGGGGGAATGGATCCCAAGAATTCTAGCATAGTCCCTTAAGGTCCCTTTTCATAGTCCCTACAACCCACCCTCCCATTCCCTACTAAGAACCAGGTAGTTCTTGCCATATGGCGACAACTCTCGACACTCGTTGTGTTGAATCAGAACATCGTAGCTCCCTTGCAAGCCCTCTGAGAAGAAGCGTCTTTGGGATCTCGCAGAAGCAAACGAAGCCCTGATCCTTGAACCTGACACCCTCAAGCTTTAACCCTAAAAAGCCTAAACGCTAAGCCCTAAATTCCCAAACTCCAAGAAGCGTTCAAGGTAACGCTCTGGGCTGACAGGATACAACATCAAAGGGCCTGAAGCATTCTGATTCTGATTCTTATGCCTCTTCGTATTTTTACTCAGGGTTTCCTAGCGGCAGCGTCCCCATAACTATAACAGAATAGGCGCCAAGACTCCATGTTTTTTAGGCCCTTCGATTCTGTTTTTGCAACTTCTGAATTCAGGTTCACACCTTGGCAGTCCATTCTGGACACTCGGCTGCACATGTCAGGTGCGAGTTCCGATGGTAATGTGGTGAACCTCGTAAAAGCTTGACTCGTTTTCTAAGCTTCCGTTGTTCGAGGATTCCATATCACCGGCTATAGCAGGTGAAGGCAGGATTCAAGCAAGGGTCGATTGGGCCATTGTGCTCCACTCAAGTAGCTTCGACAGTGTATTGTTGGAGGTACGGACTGCCGTCGGCATACGGGAGTTTCCGAAAATAAAGGGGTACCTTATTGTGGGGTCCGTATAATAAGGATTCTACTATTTAGGGTACTGTATTGGGGTCCCCTATTTTCGGAACCCCCATATGATGTTGACGTAATGCGCGTTTGTCTCTCAGACCTCTCTTCCGGCAGGGATATTTCTGCAGAGGAAGAAGAAGAGCTGTTGGGTGCCACGGAAAGACCCGTCGCGATGGACTTGTTTAGACTGTTGTGTTTGAGCTCCGACGATGGGTTGGCAGCTGCAAGCCTTGTGACTCCGAAGTACGCAGTACGTGGAGATGGCGCACGTTCTATACTGAAGTACACTATTCAATACTAAGGATTCCAGAAACTTGCAAGAAACTTGAACCTTAACTTAGGCCCAGAGCCGTTCAAGGTCTGAGCAGGTGCAGTTGTTTAGTTTCCATCATACGTCTACAATAAGCCCGAAGCACCTCAAACGAGGACGGGGGTGGGGGTGGACGCTGTACCAGGCAAGAGGCAGCATGCCACAGAACGAAAGGGATTGCATGCTCGTTTCATCACGGACGACACCTGCAGCTACTGTAACCCATGCTACCAGAGGCTATTGGTTCTGCGACGACAACGGCATGCACGATGAGCACCATAACAAGTTCAACGTCAACTTCGGCGTGACGGGCATGATGGACAAGTGGTACGGGACCTACCAGCTACCTGGCCAAAACAGAAAACGATGACCGACGACCCCACACTCCGTAGGCCCCAGACCTTGCATCGGATACTGCTTTACTGAAAGTCACTGAAGCCACTCGACCGAAAGAAGCCGCCGCATTTCCAGGGAGGGGCCACTAGGATGCAGGGCAATGGGTTTGTGGTTTAGGATTTAGAGGTTTTGGATTTAGTGGTTTAGGGATTCAGGGTTTAGGATTTAATTAGGGTTTGGGGTTTAGGGCAAGGCCCCAAGCCCAGACGTAGTGTCTTAACTCCCAATCAACCTGCCGCACAATACCCTAAACTCGAAGTTCAAAGCTGCACGGCCAAGCCTGCAAATCCCATGGCCTATGCCTCAAGACTTGGAGACTTGAAGCCTCCGGCTCAAGGACGAATCTTCTAACATCCTTGAAGCTTTAGGGTTGTAGGTTTATAGGGTTTAGGGTTTATAGGGTTTAGGGTTTAGGGTCCTCGAATGCACAACCATGAGCCGTGCAGGCCGCATACCCCAGATTCCAGGTTCGTAGCCATTCAAAGAGCTTGGAAACCATGCAGACGCCCAACTCTAAGCCCTAAACCTAGTCAGTTCCGGGCTTCATGCATTTGCAAAAAGAAGCGCTAGAACACTTACAGTGGACTTACAGAAGCCATAACCCTAAACCCTAAGCCCTAAACCCTAAACCCTGTTTTGGACCCTTACAAGATCCTTCTAATTGTAAGCCTGAGACCCGCAAAGGTTGCCGGCAGGAGCTCGCCCTCCAGCCCCTGAGCATCCGAAGACATCCTGAGGTACCCTTTAGGGTTTAGGGTTTAGGGGTTTAGGGTTTAGGGGCTTAGGGGTTTAGGGTTTAGGGTTACCCTGTGTGTTTGTGGAGTTGCTTTTGACTTTTTGACTGGTGCTTAGGGTTGTTTCTTTGCTGGTCAAGGGGCTGATACTGTTGATGGACAAAATCCTGCATGACCCTAAGGACCCTAAACTATGGGAATTATGGTATATTCCTTATAATGGGTAATGCAAGATTTTGTCCATCAACATTAGGGCTTGTGGGGGCTTTGGGGGTTTATTGGAGGGTGTTAGGATCCCGTGCTCAGGACCGTAGGGCTCGTTTAAGGGTCCGCCTGGGGGTCGTTAAGGGGCTTATAGGGTTTTGCAGTTTGCGGGGCTTCGAGGTCTAGGATTTTGGGATTTGGCAGGTTTTGGGAAGGGGTTTAGTTCTGAATGCTTTATATACCTTAACCTACCAAACCCTACCTTTTTTTGTCGGGTCCCTATAAACTCCATATTAGGGTTCATATTAAGAACCTAGGGTTTGGCAGGCTGAGGTATGGCTTATGTTCATGGGGTTCAAGGCTTCTGTTGGTCTGCAGGACTTTCAGGCTTGCAGGCCTTCAGGCTCAGGGATCTATCTTCTCTTGACAGATACTCTACGTTTAAGGACAATGCTTTTTTTGGAATGGAGGCGATTGAATGTTGTCTGATGTTGTTGTGGTCTTGTTGGGGGACGCTTTTGGATAAGAGTGTCTTCAGCTACAGAGGTATGAATGAAATATGTTGAAAGATGTTGCCGGTTTGTGAGCATTCTTGAATTATCCTGAGGTCACTTTGGTGTGCGGTCTCTAATTACGCTCTAATCTCTGCATCAAAGCTGCTGACCTGCTTCTTGCGGATTGGTGCTTTTTCGTGGTGATTGTTGGTCCACGGGTCCAGCTTCTGTTATGGGTTTGGGTGTAGCGCAATATGCTTTCGGGATCTCGCGCCTGCTTCAAGCCTAACAAGGAACGTTCAGTGGAAAGAGAGGCACAGGCAGCGACACTTCAAAGAGTTGGTGGTTTGCAAGAGCAGGGCTGGAGCAAGTGAGAGAGAGACGGTAGGACGACATCTCTGCAGACTTTATGGTTCCATCAACTCCAATACGGGGTGCACGCTCGCACGGTGGGGGAGTGGGGCGGAACCCTTGCTCTTTACGTTCACAAACAAAGGGCGAGAGCGAGCGGGGGAGGGAGAGAGAGAGACACAGTGAGAGAGAGAGAGCGAGAGAGAGAGAGAGAGAAAGATAGAGACAGAGTGAGTCATCGGGGAGGAGACCGAGCGAGTTTAGGGTGTAGGACTCATGCCTAAATCTACTGCACACCCTCTAAACCACGGCAAAATCTCAATTACGTAACCCTAAGTCCAACACCCTAAATCCCTAGAGTCACTAATATACAGGCTTAAATCATTACCAATACTATTTTGTGGGTTCCGTATCATATAACTATTGTATAATGGGCCCCAAAACCCTATTCTAACCATTAAGGTCCCTACATTAATTCCTCGGAAGCTCCTCACCACCTGGAGCAGGCGCGGCCTCGTATTATGAGCTTCGCTGGGCTTTCTCTGTGACTGTGAGCCTTTGGGTACCTTGCAGAAAGACCGCTTGGGGCGGAGGCTTTTGGCTTTGGTCTGTAGAATATCCACGGGGCTTTGGAGTACCATACTTTAATACTTTTTTCTAAACGGAACCATTATGAAATAAAAGTCTATACTTTTTTCTCCCTGGTTACTTAAAAGCCCAGTCTAGTTCAGGGTTCGTAGAGTGTATTTAAGGTACGACGAACCATCATAGAATGGATGCTGCTGCAAAACTGAATCAGCAAAATAAAGGCAGTTAGAAGAAAACCAATCTCCCCCCTAATCCCACAGTTTTCTTGGTCTGCTGTGCGGAGTCGTACGTGAGGTGTGCATCAAAGTCATTGCCGAAGGTTTCAAGATTCCTTTCCGTGTCACATGAGATGTGCAAAAGCTCGCTGGGTCTTTCAACCTCTTTGACTTACGAGTACCGTTGAGCAATTGAACAAGTTGAGTAGCTGCAATCGTGCGGGTACCGAATCGGCAGGCATACTCAGCTAGGCGATGCACGGTAGTCTTAAATCCAAGCCTGTGTCGGGAAACTTGGTTCGATGGAGTACACCTGCGACAACAGCTTGAGTTTAAAATTTGATTGTCTTCACGAGGGAAGAGGTTTCGGCCTATCTACAGTAAGACAGGTCAACAAGAATTATATGATCGCAAAGCTGCGTGCTCTCAAAGGTGTCGGAGGTGTCTGGAGAAACTTAGTGGATGCATTGGAGGATATTGGAGGCTTTGAGATACCCTGGAAAGCAGACCTGTGATTTTCGATCTTTGTTTGTGGGTCTCTTCTTGTCATATCCACTAGATCGATATGCAAGAGACCCTCAGTTGGTGTGAGTATTCAACCCGTTGGGTCGTGTCGTATGGTTTCTATCGTCTACTTAGAGTATAGTATAGGGACGATAAGGGAACGATGCTTCGACAACTTCTTTTTGGAGAGATGCAAAGTTGACGGGGACATGTGGTTATGTCACCTGAGCCTACGCCGAAGCCTTGACACATATAATGTAGACCACTGATTATTTTGTTGGGCCGTTAGGGTTTAGGGCCTAGTTTATGGCTGTTTGGCACTTAGCTGGGACCTTAGGTGTAGACCATTGCGGAATCAGTTCATAGAAATCCCGGTAGGTAGTGGCGAACCAGGGGTCTACGATGCACTCACTTACTTGTCGAGCCCCAAGTGGAGAGAAGGCCGGTGAAAAGCCAAAGTGCAAGTAAAGCTGCGACTGCCTCCCTTGGCGAAATTATTTGAACACTCGCCTGCCGATGTTCCATCCGTATCCTTCCAGCGGGCCCCCATTCCTCATCAGTGAGGTTTGCCAAAACCTTCCTTTCTCTTCGACCCTTGTGCTGAAGATTTGTGCTAAAAAACATTTCATACCGTAGCCGCCGTAGCCCCCTTGAAACTGGGTCCCGAGCTGTTGTTTGCCAGTTCCCGCTCCCTATGTTGGGTATGAATGATATGAAGCCGCACTGCCCCTGTCACCTCCCTAATGTGTAAAGAGATAGTCCCGCATGGATGGGCGAGGCAAACGGCGAGTAGAGTCAGGGACATTTTCCGATTTCAAGCGCAGGCACAGCCGTGCAGCTGGAGAGCTGTCGGTTAAAGTGGCCATATTCCTTACCTAGACCCCCCAAAAGTAAGTAAAATAATGGCCCAAAACCTATGAAAGGCCATTATTCTACGTACTTTTGGGGTCTAGGTCTTCCTTAAAGAGTATCATCTTTGGTCCCAAAAGCTTTAACATATCTTGGGGGGGGCTTGTTGAGAGGCCCAGGTTGCAGGGTACACCTAAAGCAGTAAAAAAAAGCATATCAAAACCCTTATAAAGGGTTCAGGGTTTAGGGTTTAGGGTTTGGGGTTTAGGGTTTGGGGTTTAGGGTTTAGGGGTTTAGGGCAGCTAAGCATCTTATAAAGCCCGTATACCCAACGACAGATGTCAGCCAGAAGTGGCTCTCGATCGCACAGCTCCGGACGAGACTAGGAGTAGTTGCCGAATTGATACGGTTTCGGGCTAAGGGGCGTAGGGTTTAGAGTTGAGGCGTTTAGGGTGTTCAGGCTTTAGGGGTTGGAGTTTAAGGGTTTAGGGAAGACTTTGGGGATCGTCGCTGAGGGAGTAGGTGTAAACTGTAACTTAGACCCCCAATAATTACCCAACCTTTAAACTATTTGGGTTCTTATAGTTTAGTAGGAATCGGAAAGTTTAAATTCCGATAGACCAGAAAGCTACACCCCAAATCCCTAAACCCTAAACTGGTGTAGTGAATGTGAATGATGAGCTGACTCGAGTGAGCCAAGTTAGAACGTTGACGCGAACCAAGAACCTCGTCTGGCTGTGTCCGAGTTGCGAGAGCCTAAACCCTAAGCGAAGCCCCCAGCTCCTCCTTCGAAGGTTCCTCGTTCTGTGCTTGAGGAATCATTACTGGTAACGGACAATTGCAAGGGCTCAGATCCTAGTCCTCACGGTTTAGGGTTTTAGGGTTTAGGGTTTAGGTTTAGGGGTAGTAGAGTAGGTAACCTTTAACCGTTTTTGGGGGTACTATGATCCCTATACACTCCCAGTATACTCCCAAAGGTTAGCCTTTAGTTTCACAGGATACTCGACAAGTAGGATAGGTACTCGATCAGCATCGTAGAGTATAGACCGCTGGTTTATACACCAAATACCCCGTTTCTTCAAGGCCTCGAAGTTAGGATCCCGATCAGATCATGACCAGATGCATGTCTGCACTGATGTAAGGGTTCCGACGTGAGCTTTAGCGTCCCTTAGAAACTCGAGGGTTTAGCATTCCCAGAGAGTCCAATACCCCTTAATTAAGGAATATATCGCAAATCATAATATGAAGCCCTACATAGTTTAAGGTATATTGCTTCATTAAGGGGTATTGGGCTCTCTGGGTCACTATAACTAGGGGATCGGGAAGATGTAAGAGGTGTCCTACCATGTTTGCGCGTTCATTCAGATAGGCCCTTCTGTTGTTTTTTCAAAAGGGAGTTGTTTGCTCCTTCAAAGAGGATATCAGGGTTTACAGAAGCTTAGGGTTTTTGGCCACTTCGGGATTGCCGATGAAGCTGCTGTGATTTCTTGGGCACGGCGGCCGAGCGCATGAAACATGCAGCGCTGCGAGGACCTTTGCATACCCAGGGAGCTCACTTTCCCGGAAAACCTTGTAGCCAAGGAACGCGCCTGACTTGCATGGTCTTGTCTAAAAATTCCTTGGCTATGACATGTAACCCTCAATTAACATGATTCCGCTGAGCCCTGCCCATTTGAATGCGGAGAAAAGCTGCGCAGGCGAGACCAAGAATACTCGAAGCCCTACATCTTGCCGTCAACCTCTAAACCTTAAACCCCCAATCCTAAACCCTCAATCCTAAACCCTCAGCCCTAAACCCTGAACTCTCAACCCTCAGCCCTAAACCCTAAACAGTGAACTCCAGAGAGTCGGCCCATGAATAAAGGATGGCCTTTGCTTAATTACCCTTGTAGCCAAATAGGATCCTGTAAGGGTT
Source organism: Symbiodinium sp. clade A Y106 (assembly GCA_003297005.1). Classification (NCBI taxonomy): domain Eukaryota; class Dinophyceae; order Suessiales; family Symbiodiniaceae; genus Symbiodinium; species Symbiodinium sp. clade A. The sequence continues at coordinate 21,255 of BGNK01005657.1, forward strand.
CCTTTAGGGTTACTATAAGGGTTCTACGAGGGCTCTATGGGGTGTAATATACTTTGGCGTTAAAGTACTCCCTATATAAGTACATTGGGGCCAAATTACATACTATTTGGGTACATGGACCCTTAGGGTTATGACTCTACCTGAAGGACATCATGATCAGGCTGTTCTCACTTCCAGGCAGTCTCGATGCTTAAAATATCATTGAGGTTGGAAGATAAGGACAATAAGCAAAAATAGTAACCCTAACAGTAGCGAGAACACGAATCACCATAATCATGTATGATGATAGCAATAATCATAGCATTCCCTTGTATTCAACTTACAGTTGCACTGTCTACGAAAATAGACGGACCCAAAAAAGACATTCTTATTATCATTAAAGCGAACTCGTGGAGTTCTTGCTGCAGAGTCCTCACCAGAGAATAGTATCATTTAGGGTTTTGTGGTTTAGGGGTTCAAGGGTTTAGGGCTTAGGGTATACTTATACAGAAATAATAAAGACGAAATTGCATCATACCCTTAGCCTAAGGCACCCCTAAACTCTAAGCGCTAGACCTTACCTGTACTAGTCTCCATTTGTATTTCGTGTTTTTTGGTGTACCTGAAACCCCCAAATTGGAGCTTCAATGGAGGCTGTAGGCTATAGGTAAACCCTATTCCCAATTTCTACTCACGGCTCATCTTCTGACCACACTTCTGCAACCTTGCGCTCAATGCCTGGTCTCGAAATTCTGAGCTGGAAGGTTTTTGGGGCTTGGGGTTTGTAGGCGGGTTTAGGGCTTTTGGGTTTAGAATCTCGGGCTCAGGGCTTTGCGTTTAGAGCTTGGGTGTTGCCCTTTAGGATGACTCTGGAGAGAGAGAGCCCGGCTTGTAGGCGATAAAACGATTTGCCTCGACCCTGAATTGTAGAACCTTTTTGAGACAAACCTATGTTCTGGATAGCATCCCAAAGAAGGAAAACAAGGAAACCAAACTCACGTACTAGAGTCCAGGGTACCGGGAGGATGAAACACAGCTTGCGATTCGCAGGTTTTCAGTACTGGCTACTTGTTAGGTGAATTTAGTTGAAGTTACCGTCACAGAGATCCATAGTAAATGATAAGGGTTCCTTGTTATGGTGACTTAAAATTACATGCCTCGCAAGGTCCCAGAGTAGATCCTTCGCCGCAGCTTCACCTGTTCGCCGTCTACGTACCGGTACCTGCGCCATGAGCAGCTCGGAGTCAGAGGCACCCCTCTCACAGAGGGTCGGCCAAGAAAGCAAGCGCTCGACTTCCAGTTTGGGCTGCGGCTTCATCATACTTGCGTTCGAAGAGTTCCTCAGTAGCTGAGTAGTAGGTAGCCTTTAACTTTTTAGGGTTTGTATATTCCTACTCTAATTGAAAAGGTTAACCCTTTTTTGGGCTAGGGTACTTAGCCCGCCCCTAAACTCAAACCCCGAAAGCCCCCAAATAAAGCACTTAAGTCCGGAATAAAGCCCCTATTGCAGTATATTCCTTATTTTGGGTCATGCAAGATTTATATCATCAACCGTCCTACCATAATTGAAAAGGTTAACTTTTTTGGGCTAGAGTACTGAGCCCCTAAGGTTTCTGGCTCTCAGTCTCATTATTGCAGTTTGTCGTCAAGATGCCGAGACGTGGCACGTCATTGTGATGCAGCTTGTAGCTATCTTCTTGGTCCATGTCTCCTTTCAATGCTTCTTTGAGATAGTGTTGATGATATAAATCCTGCATTACCTTAATGACCGTAGGCTATGGGAATTATGGTATATTCCTTATTATGGGTAATGCAGGATTTATACCTTCAACCATAGTTGGTCACATTTTTCATTTTTGCGGGTACTAGCTCAAGAAGGAAGAGAAACTATCATTGTTGTTAATACTACCCCAACCATGGACCAGGTTTCCTGATGGATCAATACGACCCGGTGAATGTTGGGCTGGAGGCCATACAGGACGACATGGAACATGCAGACTTTGAGCAGCTATTCGATGAGTTGCACAATGCCGCACCGAGCATCGACCACATCGCAGTGTCCATCAAAAAAGGGGGAAAGTTTATTGGTGGCGGCCAAAGGCTTTATAATCAAGTTCTGCACAAGAACGCCGAGTCGCAGACCTTCGCCTTCACAAGCTGGCGAGATGTGTCAGATCCGGTATCAGGCAGGGACGGACCAAGCATCATCAACATTTACAGAGAGCATTACTTGAAGGTTCATGGGTAGTTGTAAGCGGATCCACAAGTCTAGTATTATAAATCTATGGCTGTAGTAATTCGACGTGAGCCCTTATAGATACTCTAGATCCCTTAAAGGAATCCTATAAGCCCCACTTATAACTACCCTTGAACCTCCCCTTGTAGCCCTTATAGAGACCTTAAAGGAACCCAAAAATTAAAAGCCCTACCTATAACTACCCTTGAACCTCCCCTTATGGAGACCTTAACGGAACCCAAAAATTAAAAGCCCTACCTATAAAATACCGATTACTACCCTTGAACCCTTTAAGTAGAGCCTTTCCAGAGCGAGGATCCTGACTCGAGCCTCTGATGCCGTGGTCTTAGGAGTACTTTAAGGGCTGTAATTACCTATACTATGCTGGGGCTCCTTTTTATAGCTATAGTACAAAAAACCCCAAAACCCTATTCTAATTATTACGGCCCCGACATTACTTAGAAATAGTTCTATAGTATTCGGTTACTTTAAGCCCTAAGAAATAGCCAACATGCAAATTTTGCAAGGGTCCCACGTTCAGTATGGAGGTTTCCAGGATTGCATGTGAGTCCTTGATAGCACACCATGCTTCTGGATTTTGGTGGGCGCGGGAAGTCTTTCCGAGGCTGACACGCTTCCTTCACCGCTTCAACATTCAAACATGCTAGCACGATTTCAGCCAACGTATGGGCGAGATTTCAGCTTTTGGAAGGCTTCAGCGCTGGACATAATTGTCAAGCAGTTAAAACCGGAAGGCTCGTGAGTGGCCTCGGAGGGGCCACTTTTCAGGCTGTCATATGGGGGTTTCCGAAAATTAGGGGTACCTTATTTTGGGGCCCTTATGGTAAGCATCCTACTATTTGGGGTACTATATCCCTAAACCCTAAACCGTTTTTGTGCTGCTGCTTTGCTGCTGTTGCAGCTTCGGCCCCTATTGTTGCTGAATTTTTTCTTCGCCTCGTCTCCTCCTCTTGTTGTTGTTGTTGTAGTTGTAGTTTAAGGTTTAGGGTTTAGGGTTTAGTTGTTGTTGTCGCTGCTGCTGTTGTTGTTGTTGCGTATGCTTTGGCAGTTGCTGTTAGGCACGTGTTCTCAAAATCTTTGATGGTTTAAACCATTTCGTTTTGAAACGGCGCTCATGCCTTTGATACATGCTCAGCTGCCCTGGCCTTCTCGTTAAGGAGTTTGAACACAAAATCCTGCCCAACCCTGCCATCAGGTTATGATGACTATCCGTTTGCACAGGTGACGATCACTGCAGAGTATGAGTGCTTCGACGAGGCAACAACCACCAAAGCATCCATGGAGAAGCAGGCTGTTATGGCGGAGTGTGTGCGAAAAGCCCCGAGTGGAACTCAAAGCTTCAACGACTTCAGCAAGGTGCCTGAAGGACCAAATGAGCCCGTGTTCTGTATATAAACGGTTTGTGGACCGGTTTATTTAAGGCTCAGGGTTTCTTGACAGTACAAGACAGTACTAGTAGTAAGTAAAACACCCCCCCCCCCCCCCCCCAACAACAAAAAAAAAAAACCACCAACCATCCACCAATCCACAATTGTTGTTGCTCTATACTCACTACTGATAGCACGTCAAGACATCCTAANCCCCCCCACCCAAAAAGCAGGTAAACAAATGGCCCTACGCCTATACACGGCCATTTTTCTACATCCTTTTGGGGTCTAGGTATAAGGAGTCGAAAGTCTCCTAAACCCCGCAACCCCAACCCCTAAATCCTACACGCCTACACCTAAACCCTAAACCAGGAAAAAAAGCAAAACCCTTTTGGTCTTTAAGGTGACGTTGACTCCGAGCATGGGCGTGAAGCCGGTTGAAGGTACCCAGGATTACGCCGTAACTCGCCCGGGCGAGAGCATCCCATGCTGGCTATCCCTCAAGGTGGGGGTGGGTTAAACTGGGTTGAGGGTTTAGGGGTTTAGGGGTTTAGGGTTGAGGGTTTAGGGGTTTAGGGTTGAGGGGGTGCCATGGGAATGGGATACTTTCCTTAAGTTGGATCCCACTAAGCCCGAAGCCGTAAACCCACTACTTGGGGTCCACATTGGGATTTTCTGGGCTCTCAGGTCTACAAGACTGGGTCGTATCTCTTCCCTTTCTTTGGGACGTGTTATCGGCTCCTTTTTGTGCGCACTGTCCCACACATCCACTACAAAGTCGTCAAGCAGGTGTCTGTGTTGCGGCAGGGAGGTGCGGACTGGCGGGCCCGCTAGGAGAACTCGAGACCGCCAAGCTGGAGCCATACTACAAGGGCATTGTGAGAACCTGTTTAAGGGATAAGGCATTAACTTAGTCGGGCTCTATGATATGATCGCATGCTCTGTACAGAGTGGATAATACGTTTTTCTGCTCGCTTTGCTCAGAGAGGTCACATTGAGCTTTCGGCCTCATCGTCATACTTATCAACCTGGATGCCCAACTTCAGTCCTTTAACCCTATAAATTGAACTAAACCCCTGAACCCTAGCTTATTTGTACTATGTACAACCCGACTTTCGTTAGGCTGTCGCAGGAAAGCGAGTGGGGCTGTAAAGGAGCGGGCAACGTAGGCAACCGTTGCTGTACCATACGAGCTGTAATTCATTCACTGTACTTAGCCATCTGTGCAACCCGATACTGAAGATCGCGGTAGCCCCCTTCAATGGCAGAGCCATTTCACCCCTGCTGCCGAGTGAAGCAATTGCTCACTGAAGGGTGTGACAGGAGCATCTTGTGTGCTGCCCCTTGGCGCTACTCGCAGGGCAAAACATTTCGACCGTGCATCCTAAGACTTGCTTTCAAGTCCCAAAACCCCTAAACCCTAAACCCGCTTCCAAGCATGCCAGAGGCCTTAAATGCCTTGATCCTCGACGGGTTGTTTCCGCACACATCACAAATACAGGTAGTAAGAAGAAGAAGAGCAAACAAAGTAAGAAGAAGTTGGTCAACAAGTAATACTATCGTTCCCTCATAGTCTGTTTATACTTGTAGTACACTGCCCAAATCCTGAACCCTAAGCCCTAAACCCCAAACCCTGAACCTTCTACATCCTATCTCGAGGACCTCGAGACGCCCAAGGACGCTGCCGAAGAGTCTGAGGCCTTTGAAAGGTTCGAGGGTTTAGGGTTTCGGTGGAAGCTACTGGGTTCGGGTTTAGAGTTTAGGGTTTCGGCGGAAGCTATTGGGTTAGGGTCTAGGGTTTAGGAGTTCGGCGGAAGCTATTGGATGTCCTGCTGATCTAGGTATGCAATCAAGAATCAAGATGTAAGTGTTGATGCTGATCCAACTGGAGTACTGTAGTACCGAGGTACTGTACTGGTGTAGGATTGTAGGTCTGTCATTACTATCCTAGATTGAGAAAAGGCTTTCGACAGAGTACAACATGACAGACTGGCGATAGCTTTTAACCGGCTCGGTATTCATCCACACTTCGTTGATGCAATAATGGATTGTTGATTGTTACAGGCATCCCCGCTTCATTGTTGAGGATGAGTATCGGAAATCCGTTATAAAGCAACGAGGATCAGGCATTCGCCAAGCATGCCCTTTGTCTCCTTACTTGTTCGTGTGTTAGTAATGTCTGCCATAGGTCACGACATCAGCTGTAATATAAATCAGCGCACGCTGAATTCTCGGTTTGGCGGAGTAAATTTCGATAGAGTTAACTATGCGGACGATACTTTACTCATCAGTACCAACATACGAGCTGCCAATAGTTTACTACACGAAGTAGAAGCAGTGTCTGCACAATCCGGGTTACGTCTTAATAGGGAGAAATGCTGCTTTTGCGCTGGTATGAACGGTGACAATGTCGCCAAGTTTGCTGATGGTACCAGGTTGACAAGAGTAAACGAAGCCACATATCTAGGACATCAAGTCACGCAAGCAATAGACATACGACATTAAATCAACCACAACATGCATGATGCATTAAAAGTTTGGTATAAGCCAACCAGCTTTGGAAGGCTGTGCAGTGCCCAGCGCACGGGAAATTACATGTCCATGATGCCGTCATCAGAAACAAGCTTCTAAGCTAATTATATGGCCTGGAAACTGTTCATCTAACGCAATCGATGCAGAAGAAATAAAAGGTATAATAAAACAAATGCGTTTCAGTTGAGAGGATATAGAAGGATCCTCGGGATAGAATAGTACTTATGTGAACCGAGCAAGTACGAATGATTTTGTATTAAGGAAAGCGAATGAGGAAATGAAGAAGTACAAACCCAACAGCAACGAAATCAAACTGTTTCCGGAGTTGGTTCGAGAGAAGCGTATCAAACTAGCTGGCCATATTCTGAGAACCAGTAAGGAGGATCCCTTGAGGCAAGTCAGCCAAAAAACCCGCATCCGCGAATACGTTCGAGATTGGGAAAGGGAGGGCCGGAGGACCGAGACAGAACTGGTGAGTCTACACTAACCCAGAGGGTCCATATACACTACCTGTGGAGTTAGGCACCAAAAAAACCATCCCTATTTTGGTTTTGGGGACCTAATTCCATAATGGTAGTGTATGTGGGACCCTCTGGGTAACAAGGTCTAACAAGTATATTTGGGAAAACAAGGTTTCCAATCCTCCGACTCAATATGTTTCGTCTGGTGAGCCGGTGAGCCAAAACCCACGAATCTTCGAGGAAGCCAGAACCCCGTCAATTTTTAGCCGGTCTCACCTTTTTTTCTAACTAAGTAGGCAAGAGACTATACCAACACACCCTGGACCCTAAGACCCTAAAACCTAAATCCCTCAGCTGACTAGGGGACTTCAGACCCCGCGCCCGAGCGCAAAACGGCTTGGGGTCTGAATTGCCGGGAGGTGGCAATCCAGACCTTCCAACTGGTAATCCAGACCCCCGCTAATTCTCGCCTCTTAACCTCTAAAAAAAACATAGCGGAATCCTGTCACCGTAAATCACCATGGATCCAAAGATCCATGGCTTAGGCGTATTGCTCCCATGGATNCCCCCGCGACTCCTGCGTCAGTAGCGAAAGGATAGGGATCACTACAAAACCGCAGCAATGTGACAGAAACAAGCAGAAACGCAGCGAAACCACAGAGACTGTCATACAGAATCACTGAGGCGAAGGTCTGAATTACCCGGCGGGCATCCTGACCCACACCCTGTGAAATCGCAATCCAGACCCCCCAAAAAGGTCTGGACTGCATGTTTGGGGGGCAGGCCCCCCATAGCCTGAGGNAAGGTCTGAATTACCCGGCGGGCATCCTGACCCACACCCTGTGAAATCGCAATCCAGACCCCCCAAAAAGGTCTGGACTGCATGTTTGGGGGGCAGGCCCCCCATAGCCTGAGGGGATAAACCTAAACTATCCCTAGCCTAGACCCGAAGCCCTAGACTTAGTGCACTCTAGACCCCGTAAATTCTAAACCCTAAATCCTGTAAGCCCTATAAACCTGCAAGCACTAGGTCCAAAATCTTAAATCCTACGCCATTAACCTCAAAGAGCAGGTAGAGCTTGAGGCTTTGCACGCCTGCGCGAGGAGATTTTCTTTAGGGCGACAGAGATCTGAGGGATGAGGTTCAGGATTTATGTTTTTAGGTTTTACAATGTAGGGTTCAGGGTGGGCTTTTCAACGGGTATAAGGGCTCGCGATAGTGTATGAGCAAAGGACAACGTACACTGCATGCTCTCTAGCTGTTAACGCCTTAACGTTTGGGGTGGGGCACTTTCGGATTTTAGGGTTCAGAGCTGCGTAGTTCAGGAGTTGAAATTAGCGCTAAAGAAATGGGTTTGAAGCTTGTGTGTGTTTTGGAATTTTGGTGCAGGTTTTAGGATTTTGGTATTTTTTGGTTTGAGCAGTGAACTAGTCCTTGAATAGTAGTGAAGCGGGAAGAGCCTTTGGCATGAGACGTTGGACCTTGAATTTTGGGCCTTTGAGGCTTAAAGTCGCACCGGTTTGATGTACCAGTAACGCCAGGAGTTTCAACAATTGATGGCGCAGCTCCGCCTGGATCATAAATGCAGCACACATACTTACATACATACATACATGCATACATACACACATAGATACATACATCCATGCATACATGCATACATACATACGTACACACTCATACACGAGCACCACAGCTCTTACGCATACATGCAACTACACATAGCCACAGGTAGTTTACAAAAAGCCAGTTAAACTATGCACTTGCTTAAACACTTCATTACATGTTTGTTTGCTTGCTTGCTGGCTTGCTTGCTTGCGTATGTTCTTACCTGCATGCATACGTGCTTACCTCGCCCACTCCAGTCAGCCACAGTACTCGTCCCTCCATCAGTCACTCACTCCACTCAGCTCCGCTCCACTCAACTCCACGTTCCTCCATATACTCTATCGCGAGTACCCAAATTGTTGGGTCCTTTGGACCCTTAGGGTAGGCTCCTTCACAGGATCGCGTCGCTGGTGGCGCAGAGTGATGCTGCCGCTGGTTGGGCAGAAGCAGCTGAAGAGAAGGCCCGTAAAATAAAAACAGTAGTAGCAACAATAAAAAGAAGTACTCCAATAGTAGTAACACACTGATAGTTCGGCCCCCGGGGAATAAGTTCCTTTCTACAGAATACATCGGCTGTGTGGAATTTCTAGGTTCTTAATGAGGAACTACAAGCAATTGAAATTATTTAAAGGGCATAATTTGCTGCAAGTATTTTGGCAACTTAACTCAAGCTTGTAACAAGAGCCCAGTCCAAACAGCTGTGACCGCTGAGGCATGGTACCGTTTGGTTGTGATCGTCGGTTTGCTTTGGCACTTGGTCTCAGGGGTTTGTGTTGGATGAGGCAAAAAACACATTGGGACCTTTTTTTTGGGGTGTGTCAGGCCTAATCCTTAAACCCACGTGTCAGGCCAGGGAAACCTGGAATGAAAAAACCATCAAAACCCCCAACCCAGTACCTTTTGCCCAGAACCCTATCGTAAGCCCATCTAGCAAACTACCCGTTATTAATGCAGCTCCAAGTTAGTTCATCTCAGTCAGGAAAAAGATGATTTGGGGGTCCGAAACCCAAACCCCTGAGCCCCAGATCCTAAACCACAGACCGTAAACCCTAATCCCCAGTAGGAGGGCAAAAAACCCTAAACAGACAAAGTCTGAGCGCCGAACCACCACACCCCTTGCCCTTAAACCGCAAAACAGACGCCGCGCCAGCCACTAAACAACTGAAGGTCCCCAACCTGAAACCCGTAAGCCCACACCCCTCAACCCTAAGCCTTAAACCCCCAAACCCTAAACCCCTAAACCCTAACCCCTAAGCCACGAGCCCATGAAATCTCCAAGCACCGAAGGCGGGTACGATGCCGTCTGAAGCAACAGGAAGTCCGGCTTCGGCGACGGCCTTACCCCAAGGGTCCAAAGGACCCAATAATCAGGTACTTGGGTTTAGGATAGTAGTTATGTAGGTTTATATTCCGGAGAGTATATGATTATTGAGCTCAGCAAAGCCCTGTCCTCATGATTCGGGCTTTACAGCTTTAAGGGTTTACTTGAACCCCCAAGAACAGGTAAAATTATGGCCAAATACTCATAAAAGGCCATTATTCTACAGACTTTTTGGGGTCTAGGTATGGGTTAGGATTTGGGGAAAGGGTTGGGATTGGCGGAAAGGGTTTATAGTTTGGGATGTAGGGTTTCGGGTTTAAGATTTTGGGATTAGGGTATACGGGGTTCGGGTTTTAGGGATTTGATGGGGCTTAGGGTTTAAGCTACCCAGTAGCCTGAGGTTTGTGGTGGGCTTCAGACCAGGGATTGGGTTATATCCGTTTGGTAGGTTCAGGACAGGGGGTTAAGGGTCTGTGGTTTCGGGTATGGGTAAGAGTACTTATACAGTGCCGCAGTTCAGGGTCTAGGGAAGTGTTTTATAAGGTAGTGGCTTGTGTGCTTAACCGCCCTTTTGACTTAAATAGAGTTTATGTCGTAGACCCTAAACCCTGAACCTTAAGCTTATGTGAACCCGGAACAGAATATTGAGACTGCTTTCGTGCTTCGTAGCTCTGGCTATTTGAACGATTTGAAAGGTGTGCCGGCTCTGCCCGCGACCGAAACCAAGAAGAGTAGTGTAGGGGTCTGAATGATTACGAGTAGGACCGCCTTATCTGAGGTCCGGCATAAGTAAACCATCAGCCCCATTTTCATTGTCCAAGCCCCCTGTATGTGAGGGAACTGCATGGTTTCCCTCTTTCACAGAAGATGCAAGATGAATGCCAGAAAGACTTGAATGCTCATGTATAATGTAGACCCCTGAAGTATAACCCCTAGTCTAAAGGCGTAGTATGAGGATCCCGGAAAGGCGTGTTGCTAATCAGGGCTCGGCACTGATGTGGAAGGCTCGCCGCAAACCCTAAACCCCAAGCCCTAATCCTAACTGAGTGAAGCTGCTTTCAACTGTTACTTCGGGGTTACCCTGCAGTACGGACTTTGTCCTTGCTAAGTAGGAGGAATCCTTTGCTTGAACATGGGGAAGTGCTGAAGATTTCGGTAGTTCTCTACATTAGGGTCCTTTTGTAGATCCCAAATACAGTACGGCACCCTTGAAGAAAGGACTCTAAGAGGGACCCTAATTTAGAGAACTACCCATGTGCGCGCCATTTTCGGCTGAGACTTCGAAACTCTAATGATCTTGACTGAACCGTCTACAGAAATTCACAGACTGTTCATTTCCCCTGCAAGGAGGCGATGAACTAACCCCCCAAGTCGAAAAGACTCAGACCTCTGAGGGTTCAAGTCGTCCACGGGTTTCAGAAGACCCCCTGTCCAGCTACAAGGTGGGCCTTAATCTTTATGAGTAGGGTCTGTAGAACATATACTTTTATAGGCAATAATATCAAGGTGTCTTCTTACCTGTTTTATCACTCAAAGGCAATTACGGGACGCAAGGATCTTTCCCTGCCTGCCGAGGCAGAGCCCCTTCTGCTAGCTTGCTTGTCGAGCGAGGCAGGGTTCAAAAAGCATGATGCAAGCCGGCCATGAAGCTGGCAAAGTAATTTAGTAATACCTAGGGTCTCCATTGTAGGTCCTTTTTTGGTTGGCCAATGTTATGGTTAGTTTCCTATACTGTAAATTTGGTTATAAACCCAACACAGAAACCACAATGGAGACTATAGGCAGGTTTGGGCTTAGGGTTGTAGGTCTAGGGTTTAGGGTTCCGAGCTGTTGGGTTTAGGGGCTTAGGGGGTTAAAATGTTTGAGGTTTAGGACTAGGAAATCTCACTGCCCCGACTCCTACACCTGAAATCCCAGAACGGGACGCTTGCAGGAGTGCACAAACAAAGCTAAAATCCTGAAGCCTTACTTCGCGTTCCGAAGCCACAGAGTGTCGTCAGGCTGCGAAGGTGAGGTGATGTGGACATGAAGCCGGGAAACCCTGAATCCCACAACCCCGAGACCCTACACTGCCAAGGAGTCGGAAGTGCCGCTCTCTAGAGTCACTAGAGTCAGTGAGCTTGGGCAATAGAGGGCCAGAATATTTCCACCAGGTTTCCGTAGGGTCTTACAGAGTTTCATGACAGGGTTGTAGTACTTTGAGTAGGATTTTGTGGTATTCATTAAAGTATACATGTAAGTCGTATTGGCTACAGGGGGATTAGATTCCATTACAAAACACGTACAGGCCACCCAATGACTTGGCGGGGCATATGGAACCCCATCCAGGCCCAATATGACGACTTAGTAGCGGAGTAGGTAACCTTTAACCTTTTGAGGTTCATATAATCCTACCATAACTTGAAAGGTTAACCTTTTTTTGGCTTCGGTACTCAGCCCCTAAGACGAACATGTTGCTGTCATGTCAGCTGCTCTTATGAGTCTGGGTGCTCATAGAGAGATTGAGCTCCACAAGTGCCACTCGCACTTCTGCCCGACACCTGCTCAAGCACAGTGAAGGTCCTGAGGTCCTGATGGCATGCCCCCACGAAGCAGAATGAAAAGCATGTAGCTTGGCACAAAAACGACTACAATCGGGATTCTGGGGGTTAGACTACCTAACTGGGCTCTGGAGTACCATACTTTAATACTTGTTTCCCCCTGTTTACTTAAAAGCCCAGTTAACCTTTTGGTGTTTATTCATATGGGTGGTTGTCAAAATTATGGTCCCTTTTTGGGTCCTTATTATATAAGACTACCTAAGCTACAGCCCTTCTAAACTCCAGCCAGGTTCTTGTTCCCCACATTCTCTTTACAGCTACACTGTACCGACACCCTCACTGCAAACAAGTCCAGAAGTGCGAAATCCCAATTCAACCTCACATCCTGGGGTTTGAAGATCTACTAGTACCAGTAATATTCCTTTTAACATAGATCTACTATATGTACCCCCGAATCCTATGCTAAATATTACTTAGATCCCCAATACCCAACTTGTTAAACTTTTCGGGTTCTTATAGTTTAGTAGGAATCGGAAAGTTTAACCTTTTATTTCTGTGGCTTATTGGGGGAGTAAGACAAAGAACCTTGAACAAGTTAAGGCCCCTGTATTGCCCAGAACTTGATCTGATCAGGCCAGAAAATATGTGAGCCGCGAGGCCGGAATTGCTTTGCAGTGCAAGTTTTGAGTCTTACCGGTTTGAGTCTTTGTCTTGGAGGTTCATGGGTAGTTATAAGTAGGGTTTATGAGTAGGATAACTATACTCATAATCTACATTTTAGGGACTTATACATAATTAGCCATGAACCTCCAAGTAGGGCTGAGGAACCCTAGAGCAGCGAAATCTCAAACTCTCAGCCCTAGGCCTCTGAGCCCGAAAGTACATGCCCCTAAGGGCTTACCTTAACCCTGAATGACCTACCTTCTTAGGGTTCCTTATGATGATTTCCTTATATAAGTTCTTAAAAAGGTAGGTTATTCGGGGTTAGGGTAAGGTTTACGGGCTTGGGGTTTTAGGATTAGGGTTCTAGTAGCAGCGTGCAGAGAGCTCCATGCGCCTTGGCTGAAGCAGAATTGAAGGTACATTATGCTCCTTGGTTGAGGGGTATTAGGCTTTTGGGTAACCTGAAGAAGAATGCAGCGGCAGAACTCAGTAGAACGGCCGAGTTCGAAGCACTAGATGTACAACTGCTGCAATCAGGATTACTTGGAAACCCGACAACCACATTTTCCGGCTTCCAAAGCACGGCCTTCATATCAGCCCAATGTGGCACAAGGGCCAGGGGGAGGGCCGTTGGGGTTTAGCAGGGCTTGAAGTTTGGGGGTTGGAGGCAAAACGGACTGATCGATTAGGGTTCAAAGACAGACAGTTCGAGTTTGGAGGCCTTACATAAGGACAAAAGGGAGAGGTCGTGGGCCTTCATGATAAAGGAGCACGGCCTGGGGGGTTTCCGTCTGTTTTCATGACACAAGGATACGAAGCAAAGCTTTCCAGACTTGAACCCGGTTGTAACCTCAATGGCATGGAACTGGAATTCGTGTTTGCATGGTGCCGCAATTTCTCCGGTTCCTCGCTTCAAGATTAGGGTGTGACGTTGGTGGTAGGGCTCTGCAGGGTTTGAGGTGAAGACTGTCCGAAACAAGACGGTCCGTATGTACTGCGATTATGGAGTTAAATTAGGTCCCCAAAACCAGGATGAGGAGACCTAATTCCATAATCCTAGTATCTATAAGCCCTAAACCCTAAGCCCTAAACCCTATCCATATGGGGAAATAGCAAGCTTGAGCCCTTTGCGTCGAGGCCCGCAAGGTGCCTCTCCAACTGAAGGCGGCCCTACCCGATCCAGCACGGCACTCGGCATCCGGGGTCATACGGTTGATGGTATAAATCCGGCATTACCTTAATGACCCTAGACTACGGTCGATCAGTTTAATAAGAAACGGGTGCTCCTTCCCCAGACTCTAGATATTTCTTATTCGGCTTCCAGGAAGTTTTATTTTGGGATTCTAAATTTCCCGGTGCCAGAGAGTAT